>ML415895.1:123661-150799 GCA_005239525.1 Nicotiana knightiana | reverse complement strand
CACCTCAATAAATGAAGTAACCGAAACATGATAAAAGCTTACTGAAATCTAACGCTAATAAACATACAAAGATTCAAGCAAAACTCAAATAAATATATTTTTTTATATTTTTGAGAATAACTTCAAGGAAGATTAACAAATTAACTAAGCAAGGAGATGCCAAAACAAGCTAATAAAAGGTGTCAACATAGTAAACTAAAGAAATTAGATTCACATCTACAACATGCTCACCTAAAATAAATTAAGGACTTTTAAGTGCAATAAGGTGAGAAATGGACATCTCAACAACTAGACAACAATAAGTAGAGAGTTATCTTCTAAAAGCTAAAACTACTGCATATTTACATATTTTTATACGTAGGTACAACATTTATTCTTAAGCAAAAACCAAGTACATCATGCTTCAGCCATCCAGACAAGTTTGAATCTTCTTATTACTATAAAAAAAATCTGCAATATAAAGGCGCAGGAATTACCTGGTTCGCAAAAATAAAAAGACAGCCGTGAGATTAGCAGAAACAGAAGCAAAGTAGCAGAAAAACAGCAATGAAAACGAGCAAAAAATAACAGCAAATTCGTATCCAAACAACCCCAAAACCTTAGAGAAGAAGCCCATAATCAACTTTAAAAGACTTTTTTTTTAAAAAGGATTTTCACTCTAAGAAGCACTCATGAAGCTCACAATTTCAGTTTGGTTTCTTTAAGTTCAGTTGGTGATTTTTTTATTTTTCTGTTTTTGTGTGTTCAAGCAACTCTAAGTGTGTATGAATGTCGAATAGAGTGTGTGTCAAGATGTTATTTTTTTAGAGACCAATATGTGTGTAAGATGAGAGAAGAAATCCTCTTTTATATATGAGATTAAAAGACTTTGGGACAGATCTTTTTTAACAAAAAATCTGCTCAAAACCAAATATTTTGCCAATGAACAGTTTTTCTTACCAATTATTGACAGAATTTTGGAGCATTGTACTCCAAAATAGTCCTCAAACAGTAAAAGTAAATCAAACATGTACCCTACTTCATCATTTGCCTTTTACCCTTTACAACTAATATCAAACTAATTAACCAATTCAAACCAATATAAAAACAGAAAATTTAGCATTGAAACTTAGCCAATTAAACTAATGTTGATATGATTAATCCAAGGAAACAATAAAAATCTATGATTAGGCAAAACACGTATTATAGTGAAGTAATTAATCACAACATAACTAACTAAGCATAGAAATCAGGAAAAAATACTATACGAAGTAGTGAATCGATCATTATCAAAACTTAAACCTAAACAAGCTAACAAATCAAATAGGAAAAATAGAAAATTTAAAACAAAGAGAAGGGGATTAGGAGTTTTACCAAATTCGAGTCCGCTACGAGGAAGCCAACTCGAGCACATTTTTATTTGAGATAAAATTCCACTACAATTTCCTTGGCACATGGACATCGAAACTAGCATTTTTATCTGAAAGAAAAACGTGTCTAGGTCGAGAAAATGGCTTCAGACAGTTGGATGGTCGCGGCAGAAGGTGGCTGGCCGGATTTTGGTCGCCGGAGGTGGCTGGCGGTGGGGGAGTTTTGGGGAGATATTGACATTAATAAGTTCTATAACTTCATGAATTTGAGGAAAAGGGGGCGGCTAGAGTTTCGTATTTTTCTAGATTTGCGGCATTTGATAATGATTCTAAGGATTTGGGGCTTGGATTCATGGAGAGGAGGTTGATAGGAAGAGATGGTGAAAAAATGGGGTGGTTTGGACGACGGCCGTCGGCGGTGGCGATTTCCGGCCGGCGGCGCCGCCGTGGAGGGTGTGGGCGGTAGAGATAGGGAGAGGGAGAAGAGAGAGTGAAGATTAGGGTTTGGGTTGGGTGTAACTGAGGCCCAAAAAATCTGATTTTGGGTCTTATATACTAAATGGGGAATTGAATCAAGGCCATTGGATCAAGAGAGAATAAAAGGCTGAGATTGAATCTTGGTTTCACTTAATAAAATGACGTAGTTTAATGATGAAACTACATCGTTTTAGACCAGGTCTTGGCAGGCTATTTGTTGGATCGGGTATGGCCGAATTGGGCTCAAATATTGGGCCAATTTTGGTTTAATGTCAATCAAATACACTACCCCAAACTCTTAACCCCTAATTATTAAGAAAACATACAAGTAAAATAAAAATCTTTTTGGTGTATATAATTTAAAGATACAAATAAAAGGTAAAAAATCTTTTTGGTATTTTTAATAAAGGAATGCAAATAAAAATGCACAAACAATTAAAATCATCCAAATACTAGTATTAAAAGCATGCAAAAAATTAGGTATTCATAGTGGTTGAAAGGGATGAGTTGAGAGTAGACGTTGAATAATGGAAGAAGGACTATGAAGCTCTCGAGGATAAGGAAACTGTTGATGTGAGTTAGTCTTACTTGAATGCCCGGCTTGATACATTAATGGAAGTGGGCCAAGAAAACTTTGACTTACAAGCTGAAATTGCCAAAACTAAGGAGACAATTGAAAGGTCTCGACAGAGTCAAAGTTTTTCATCACCTGAGATTGAAGTTCCAGTGGGTGATGAGATCATGCCTGATGAGTGGCTGCCCAACCCTTTCCATCTCAAGCTGCTTCTTCTGTTGATGAAGATAATCCACCCAGTGTCTAGTGAAAGTGTTTGTTAACCTCTTCTTTTTTTTTCTTTTGGAGAATCAATTGGTGGTTACCCATGGTCCCATTTGGGGGTAAATTTTGGTTGGTAAGTCCCCAATGACAACTTAGGGGCAATTTTGTATAAACAAATTCGGTTTAGACTAAGTTGATACTTAGTTTCTATCGTCGTGTAATATTAATTCCTTGTCATGACTTGTGTTTTTCGAGTTTTTATTTTACTCTTAAGTGTTTGCATAAAAATGCTTTATGTTCGGGTTTTTGTTTCACCCTTTTTAACTTTGCATTAAAAATGCTTCAATACTTCGTGTCTTTTTGAAACAAGCACGATTTATAAAAGAGGGCCCTTTTATGAACGACACTTAATGAAGAAGACGTCTCAACTTCATAATGGTGTAAATATACGAAAGAGAGATATGAATTCACATGCTCCTTTGAGTAATGGTTTGAAGAAAGTTTTTATATTATTTGAACTTTCATAATGCTTTACATGTGTTCAAGTATCATCTATAACTCTTTCGTAATTGTTTTCTTTTACAACAGATTTTGAATAAATACAGGGGTACAAATTTCAACCCGTGACTAAATTTTGCCTTTAACCTAACATTCGTGTAGGTTTCATTTACGAGCATATTTTGTGTAGGTTTCTAAATCAGGCTTTGTATGATAGTTTTCAACTCTTTGATTTCGCTCGTAAATTTTGATTTTTTGGGTAAAACAAGTCTCTAGGCTTGAGCTCTGACTTTTTACTAGTCTTCTTTATTGAGCTTTGACTTTTCTGATAGTCTTCTTTGCCTTCCATATTATATAGTCCTCCAAGTGTTTGAGCTTTGAAGAATGAAATCTCGAGCACTTGACTAATCATTCCTTATGGTCCTTTTCCTGAAAATGAAAAACATACGGGACTCGAAGGTATATAATTTAGATGATGACTGCTTAACCCTTTGAAATGTCCATCAGAAAGATTGTAACCCTAGATTGGGAATTCAGTTACTTCCTCGTGTCTATTCAGGTCTAATATCATCATTTGGTTATGGGTTAGCTTTTTGCCTATCATCTAAAATTGTTAGTATAACTTTAACTATACTAAATAAAATCGTACATAATGATACCTGATCGTGGGTATTCCTTCTCTTTAGAATTAATATTTCTTCAGGTGAACAACGTTCCAACTTGTTGGTAAAATTCTGTCATCCATGATTTCCAGCTCATAAGCTCTTTTTCCAGCAATACCATGCACTTTGTAGGGTTCTTCCCAATTTGGATTTAATTTTCCTTCTCCAGCCTCCTTTGTTGATTGAAAAACTTTCTTAAGGACAAAGTCCCCAATTTTGAAGTATCTAAGGTGAGATTTTCTTTTGTAAAATCTCTCTATGATTTGCTTTTGAGCTTCCATGCGTATTAAAATAGCTTCTCTCCTTTGCTCGAGTAAATCCAGATTTGTTCTCAACTCGTCATTGTTTGTTTCTTCTGTTGCTGTTGTGAATCTCCTGCTCGGTTCACCAATTTCCACTAGTATTAGAGCTTCTGAGCCGTAAATAAACGCGAATGGGGTTTCTCCTGTGGCTGTCTTTGCAGTAGTTCTATAAGCCCATAATATTGCCAATAGTTCTTCAGGCCAATTTCCCTTAGCTTTTTCCAATCGTTTCTTCACATTGTTAACAATGATTTTATTTGTTGACTCAGCTTGCCTGTTATCTAGGGGATGATATGATGAAAAAGTGGTTCGTTTGATTTGCCAGCTTTAAAAGAATTCTGTGATTTGAGAGCCTATGAATTGTGGGCCATTGTCACATACAATTTCCTTTGGTACACCAAAACGACATATGATGTTTCACCATATGAAACTTTTCACTTCTTTTTCTCGCACCTGTTTAAAAGAATCTACCTCCACCCATTTTGAGAAATAATCTGTTAATACAAGTAAAAATCGTACCTTTCCTCTGGTTGGGGCTAGAGGTCCTACTATTTCCATTCCTCATTTCATAAATGGCCAAGGTGATACAACCAAGTGTAGTAATTCTGCAGGCCGATGCATATTGTTAGCATATCGCTGACATTTATCGCATTTAGCTACGAAATGTTCAGCATCTTCTTCCATCTTAGGTCAATAGTACCCTACTCTGATTAGGGTTTTGACTAAGGATCTTGCACCTGCATGGTTCCCACAATGCCCTTTGTGTACTTCTTTCATCACGTAATCAGTTTGGTTTGGTCCAAGGGACCTTGCTAGGGGACCTCCAAACATTTTGCGATACAGAGTGTCATGAACTAGGCAGTACCGTGCAGCTTTTCGGCGAAGTGTTTGAGATTCTTTCTTATCTTCAGGCACGGGGCACCATTCTGCAAAAAAATTACAATTTCGTTTCTCCAATCTCTGGTTAGATTATTAAATGTTACCTCATTCTTCTCCTGGTCAATTGTTGAATGAAATAAGTGTATCATAATAGCATTGTCTTTATTTGTTACATCGGTAACTGCTGCAAGATTAGCTAACACATCCGTTTCTGCATTTTCCTCTCTAGGTACTTTCATAATCTTCCATGACTGGTATTGCTTTACCAGGACTCGTGCCTTTTCCAGATACTGTTGCATTCGAGTGTCTCTAGCAGTATAGATCTCCTTCATCTGGTTCACCATTAGTTGTGAGTCACTTTTGATCACGATATGCTCAATTGAGAGTTCTCGTGCTAATTCGGGTCCTGCAATGACATCTTCGTACTCCGCTTCATTGTTAGTAATGGGATAACATTTAATAGCATGCCTTATCTTTTGACCCGAAGGTGGTATTAAAACAATTCCCAACCCGGCTCCTTTGATATTAGAAGACTGTCGGTGAATAGAGTCCATATTCCTGGATTAGCTCCGATAAAGATTTGTAATTCTTTTTCTACTTCAGGAATTAAGCTAGTGTTAAAATCTGTGACAAAATCGGCTAAAACCTGAGACTTTATTGCAGTCCTAGGTTGATAGACTATGCCATATTCGCTTAGTTCTATTGCCCATTTAGCCAGTCTTCCTGACAGTTCTTGCTTATGCAAAATATTTCTCAAAGGATATGAAGTTACAACAGTAATTGGATGACACTGAAAGTACGGTCTTAACTTTCTAACTGCCATGATTAGAGCCAAGGATAATTTTTCTAGATGAGGATATCTAGTTTCAGCATCTAGTAAGGACTTACTTACATAGTAGATAGGAGATTGCTTACCTTTGTCCTCCCTTACCAGGACTGCACTTACGACTATTTCTGCCAAAACAAGATAAATGTATAACCTTTCCCCTTGCTTTGGTTTAGACAGTAGTGGGGGATTCGATAGATAAGCCTTCAAGTCTTTAAGAACTTGTTGATATTCTTCAGTCCATTCAAACTGATTCTGCTTCTTTAGTACTAAGAAGAATTTAAAAATCTTCTATGAAGATCTGGAGATGAATCTTCCTAAAGCTGCAATCCTACATGTTAATCTTTGAACTTATTTTTTGCTTGTTAGTACATCAGGTATTTCTTCAATAGCTTTAATTTGAGCAGGATTTACTTCAATGCCTCTATTTGATACGAGAAAATCCAAAAATTTACCTGATTCGACGCCAAAGGCGCATTTTTCTGGATTTAACTTCATGTTATACCTGCGGAGGATCACGAAAGTAGCTGAGAGATGTTGGAAATGATCTTCTGCCTTCGTTGACTTTACCAACATGTCATCAATGTACACCTCCATTGTTTTCTTCCTGGAACATCTTGGTCACTAGCCTTTGATATGTGGCTCCAACATTTTTCAAGCCAAAAGGCATGACTTTGTAACAATAAGTCCCCCTCTTCATAGATCACTTGATTCTTGAACGATCTCTGCGTTCTTTTCTTTTGCTTGACAGGTACGAAGGATGGGTCTTCATTTAGTTTATGAGTCATCACTTCTGGGGTATACCTGTCATATCTGAATGGGACCAAGCAAAACAATATGCGTTAACTTTTAAATATTCAATTAACTTACCTCTTTTGGGCGGGTTTAGCCTTGTTCCTATGTGGATTTTGTGCTCAGGCTTAAGCTCGAACAGTGGAACAACTTCAAGCTCCTTCGTCGTTGTCTTGATATTTTCATTCTCTTCTGGTTCTTGAACAACAACAGGTCTGGAATCCATGTCCGTATGTCTTGATGTGACATCCGTGGTGATTTGATTCACCGTGTCTTTATCATTTTCTTCCGTGTCTGTTCGAGTTGCTCCCTCGTCTTTTGATTCCTCCGCTATTTCTTTTGTATTGGAATGCATCACTGAGTTGATGTTTCTTGAAGTCTGGTGATCACCTTGAATTTGTTGGATTCCCCATCTAGGAGGGAATTTGATTACCTGATGCAGGGTGGATGGTACTGCATCCATGTCATGGATCCATGGTTTTCCCATAATTACATAATAGGCCATGTCTATATCAATAACTTGAAATTTTGTTTCTTTGACGACGCCTTCTGCATAAGTACTCAATGCAATTTCTTCCTTTGTTATGACAGTAGAATTATCGAATCCGGACAAGGAACGTGCTTTTGGAATTACATGGTCTCCCATTAGCATCTTCTCCACCACTTTTAGTAGAATGATGTTAACTGAACTACCTGGATCAATCAATACTCTTCTCACGTTAGTGTCATGTATAAGTAAAGATATTACCAGTGCGTCTTTATGTGGGATCAATAACCCATCTGCATCTGCATCGTCAAATGTTATGCTATCAGCCTCCAAGATTTCACGAGTCCGTTTCCCGTGGGTTATTGTGAACTTCGTTGTCTTTTTTGCTGATGTCACGACCCAAAATTCATAAGGTCGTGATGGCGCCGGACACCACTGTCAAGCAAGCCAATCATTAAATGGTTAAGTTAAATTTCCTGTTTTAGCATTTTTGAAATCATTACCTTTCACTTTATTACACGATAACTGAATAAAATCCGCTAAGTAAATACGACAGTTTAATATTTCATTTTATAAAATACATCCCAAACACATCCCAGAACCCGGTGACACAAGTACATGAGCATTTTCTAAGAATTTTACAAATTCTACAAAGCTTGTCCGAATACAAATTGGACAAGGAATAAAAATGAAAATACAATACATAGAGGAAGAATCTACCAACTGCGGGTCGTCTCTGAATGATGTAGCTCGTCTAAGTCCCCTAGTCAGTCATATTGCTATGGAGGTACATGTGCAACAAAATGCACAGCAAGTGTAGCATGAGTACGAAAACAACGTGTACTCATTAAGTATCCCGCCTAACCTCAGAGAGGTAGTGATGAGAGGTCGACTTGACACTCACTAATGTCCAACAAAATAAATCCACAAGATATGATATCAGTAATAAGCAAACGAGGATGATAAAAACAGTAAACATTAAAGATAACTATAATTCGAATAAAAACTGAAAGTAAATAAACAATTACTACTTCATTTTCCCCCAAATATCTTAAATAAACAATTACTTCTTCATTTTCCTCCAAGTATCTTGTCACTTCAAAATCCATGAAACCATTAACAATTTAGCATGCGCATATGGGATAAGGACAACCGGCCTGAGCCATCATAATAATCATATATGTGCACTGCCTAGGGTCGAACGGCCCGAACCATAATATATCTTTCAATCTCGCCGTGGCGTACGGCCCGCTCCCATGTGTCACGACCCAAAATCCATAAGTTTGTGATGGCGCCGGACATCAATGTCAGGCAAGCCAAATCCTTAATTAATTGAAATAACTTTCCGGTTTTAACATTTATGAAAACATTTCTTTACACTTTATTACATATTAACCAAATAAAATCTGTTAATTAAAAATAATGGTTTGAATACTACAGTTTAGCAAATATATCCCAACACATCCCAGAACCCGATGTCACAAGTACATGAGCAATTTCTAAGAACTTATACAATCATTACAAAGCCTGTCCGAAATATAAATTGGACAAGGAAATTTAAAATGGAAATAAATACAGTACGAGGGAGACTCTGTCAGCTGCGGATCGCCTCCGGATGGTTTAGCTCGCCTAAGTCTCCGAATCTTCCACATTGCTATGAAAGTACCTGTGCAATAAAATGCACATCAAGTGTAGCATGAGTACAAAAATAACATGTACTCAGTAAGTCGTCCGCCTAATCTCAGAGAGATAGTGACAAGAGGTCAAATTAGACACTTGCTAAAGGTCAATTTAGAATATTCAAGTATGATACTAAGTATGATTATCATAGGCAATTCATTAAAAATCAGGAATAAATATTATCAACTCCGTTCACATTTAACACTTTATATCTTCGTCATATTAATAACGATTAATCAACATGGGTGATTTAATCAAATAATAATTATTCAACGGGAAGGAACAACTTCTTCCAAAATCTTTTAATAACTTTAAATTTCTGTCATTTCAATTGACAACTTAAAATCCCAGGCCAGTAATCAGGCAAAAATCATAGCAACTATGCAGTAAATATCATGTGCAAGCAATGCCGAGGGTCGAACGGCGCGGACCAACAATAATAAATTGTGCACTGCCGAAGGGTCGAATGGCTCGAACCATATATGCATCTATCTGCCCCGCTCACAAATCGATCATGTGACGCGGTTATACATACAAATAATAAGGCTAGCCTGCTCGCGAATCATATCTGCGACTCAGGTGCTCATATGTACACATATCCACATAATAAATCCTTATTTTAATCAAGAAGCAGTTTTTCTCAGGAAAGTGGCAAAAATCCTTCTTAAAGGAACATGAAATATAGTTTTTAAATCTTTGTTTTGAAACTCATTTGTTAAGTTTGAATGATATTCCATAATACAACCCTACCAGGTACGCAATTATCCATAGAGGAATCAATTCTCTTTCTAGATGATTAAGGAAATGAACTCTATTCTTCTTTAGACATTCAATTACGATTTCAATTATATTAGCAGTTTAAATATTACACGCAGGACCACAGGTACAACACATAAGGCATGCTAGTGGGCCCTAGACTACCCGGACATGGCATAATAGTAGCTACGCACGGACTACCGTCACCTCGTGCGTACGTATCCCTCGAAGATAATAGCATATACTTAATTAATTCACCTAGGGGGAAAATTTCCCCTCACAAAGTTAGAAAGGAGACTTACCTCGCTCCGAAATTCCATAACCGGCCTCCAAGCCCTTCCGATGACTCCAAACATCGCACAACGCTCCGAAACTATCCAAACAACGACAACCCAATGAAAATATACTCTAATATGTGCAACCATTCCAAAGTATATAATTTCCCAACCCCGCTCAGTGAAATGACCAAAATGCCCTCGGGCCCACGTGCTCGAAATCCGAAATTTCTCGAAGATATATTCTACACATAGCCTTACTAACTCAAATATACAATTTACTCAAATATTCATGCTCAGTTTGTGGCTAAAAATCCAAATTTCCATTTTCTAGGTTTCTTCAATAATTTCCCAAATTCCTACCAATTTTCATGCCTAATCCATGCATATAATCTTGTATTTAACTTAGAGGCATGAAGGAGTTACTAACCTTGACATTGCATGAAGGAATCCTCTCTTTGGAGCCTCCCAAAATCGCCTAAGCCAAAGAAGAAATGAAGACAAATGAACCAAAATCCTTGTTTTAAAACATTCTGCCCAGGCCGATTTCCACACATGCGCCCCCTTTTCGCACCTGCGCTTCCGCAGGTGCGCCCAAATTTTCCGCACCTGTGACCTCCTTGGCTCCAGCCCAAAATCTCACCTGCGGTGCCCTTAACTGCACCTGCGGCCAAATCCTCGCAGGTGCGGATCACACCAGATGACAGCAATTCCAGCCTTCTTCAAACTCTCAACTTGATTCATTAACCACCCGGAATCCACCCGAGGCCCCCGGGACCCCGTCCAATCATACCAACCTGTTCCAAAACATAATGCGGACTTGCTCGAGGCCTAAAATCACATCAAACAACATCGAAACCATGAATCGCACTCAAATCCCAACTTTATGAACTTAGAATTTTCCAACTTCTACATCTGATGCCGAAACCTATCAAATCACGCCCGATTGACCCCAAATTTTGCGCACACGTCATATTCAACATTAGGGACCTGCTCCAACTTCCAGAATCACATTACGACCTCGATATCAAAACTTCCACTTCCGGTCGGATTTCTCAAAAACCTTCAAATTTCTATCTTTAGGCAAATGACTTCAAAATGACCTACGGACATCCAAATTCACTTCCGATCGCGCTCCCAACTCCAGAATCACCATATGAAGCTATTCCCAAACTCAGAATCCCAAACGGACATCAACAACACTGAAATGCACTTCAAGCCCAAATTTATGAAATTCTTCTAAAATGCTGAGTTCCATAATATACGCCGAAATGCTCCCGGGTTATCCAAAACCCGATCCGGACATACACCCAAGTCTGAAATCATCATACAAACCTGCAGGAACCTTCAAATCATGATTCAAAGGTCGTTTACTCAAAATTTCAATCTTAGTTGATTCTTCCAACTTAAGACTTCTGAAATGAGAATTTTCTTTCCAAATCAACTCTAATCTTCCCGGGTTATCCAAAACCCGATCCGGACATACACCCAAGTCTGAAATCATCATACAAACCTGCAGGAACCTTCAAATCATGATTCAAAGGTCGTTTACTCAAAATTTCAATCTTAGTTGATTCTTCCAACTTAAGACTTCTGAAATGAGAATTTTCTTTCCAAATCAACTCTAATCTTCCCGAAATTCAATTCCGACTACACCTACAAGTCATAACACCTGAAAAGAAGCTGCTCACGGCCTCAAACCGCTGAACGACGCGCTAGGGTTCAAAACGACCGGTCAGGTCGTTACACCATGAGAGTGGGGGAAATAACACTCCGCTCGCGGAATGTAAATTGCGAAGCAGTCACACACAGTCATGCACAATCAGACAGTCCACCCCGACTACATTGGGAAAACAAATACTCAAGTAAATGACTTCTCTTTTAAAAGTCACAAAAATAATATTTAAATCTTTTCTCGAAATTCATTTGCCAATTTTAATAATATTCAATAATATAACCTTATCAGGAATACAATTATCCACGGAGGAGTCAATTCTCTTTCTAAATGATTAAGAAAGGTACACTCTAGCCTTCTTAGGAAATAAATTACCAATTCAATAGCATTATCAGTCTACCATTATTGGCAAGATCACATGTACAACACATAAGGCATGTTAGTGGGTCTTATACTACCCGGACATAAGCATAATAGTAGCTACCCACGAACCCTCGTCACTTCGTGCACATGTAGCCCCCACAAATAGTAGCACATATTTAACTAGTTCACCTATGGGGACAATTCCCCCTCACAAGGTTAGAAAGGAGACTTACCTCGCTCCGAAATTCCATAACCGGCTCGCAAGCCCTTCCGACGACTACAATGGACGCACGACGCCCCAAAACTATCCAAATAATGACAAACAATGAAAATATACTCTAATATTTGCAACAATTCAAATTATATAATTCCCCAACTCCGCTCAGTGAATTGACCAAAATGCCCTCGGGCTCACGTGCCCGGATTTTGAAATTTCTCGAAGATAAACTCTACCCATAGCTTTACTAGTTCAAATATACAATTTAGTCCAATATTCATGCTCAATTCGTGGCTAAAATCCAAATTACCAAATTTTCTTAAAAATTCCCATTTTTCCACAATTATTCATGTTCAATCCATGCATAAACCTTGTATTTAACTTGGAATGAGGAGGAATCACTTACCTGATGATGCTTGATGAAAATCCCTTCTTAAAGCTCCTTAAAATCGCCCACACTAAATGAAATAATGAAGAAATGGCCAAGAATCCCATTTTAAAAACAATTTGCCCAGCACTGCCCTTCTATGCGATCGCATAAAGGCCACCGCGATCGCATAGGCCAAATCATGCTGCCCAAACTCTGCATTATGCGATCACACTCTACACCACGCGATCGCACAAGCCATTCCCAGCTGCCTCCCATTTTCCTCCTTCGCGATCGCAGACCTCCCACTGCGTTCGCATAAGCCAACTTCAACCCCCCCTTCAATTCCTTCTACGCGATCGCATGACAAGGGCTGCGATTGCAATGAACCCTCAAAACACCAGAAACAACAGCAGCAAACATGAAGGAAATGATCCAAATTAATCCTGAAACACACCCCGAGCTCCCGGGACCTCGTCCAATCACACGACTCAGTCCCATAAGATCCCACGAACTTGCTCGAGGCTTAAAATATCATCAAACAACGCCAAAACCACGAATCGCACCCAAATCCCAACTTTATGAACTTTGAAATTTCAAACTTCCACATCCGATGCCGAAACCTATCAAATCATGTCTGATTGACCCCAAATTTTGCACACAAGTCATATTTGACATTACGTACCTGCTCTAACTTCCGGATTCACATTCCGACCCCGATATCAAAATTTCAACTTCCGGTCGGATTTTCTCAAAAACCTTTTAATTTCTATCTTTAGCCAAATGACTTCAAAATAATCTACGGACATCTGAATTCACTTCCGATCGCGCTCCCAACTCCAGAATAACCATACGGAGCTATTCCCAGGCTCGGAATACCAAACGGACATCAATAACACTGAAATGCACTTCAAGCCAAACTTAGGAAATTTCTTCAAAATGCTGACTTCCACAATATACGCCGAAATGCTCCAGGGTTATACAAAGCCCGATCCGGACATACGCCCAAGTCCGAAATCATCATACGAACCTGCTGGAACCTTCAGATCCTGATTCCGAGGTCGTTTACTCAAAATTCCAATCTTAGTCAATTTCTCCAACTTAAGGCTTTTGAAATGAGAATTTTCTTTCCAATTTGACTTCGAACTTCTCGAAATTCATCTCCAACCATGCCCACGAGTCGTAATACCTGAAATGAAGCTGCTTATGACTTCAAACCACTGAACGACACACTAGAACTCAAAATGATCGGTCGGGTCGTTATATTCTCTCCCCACTTAAATAGATGTGCGTCCTTGAACGTGCTAGGAACTGCTCTAGAGTTATCTGAAATCACTGCTTAACACCTCGTGCACCTGCCCATGCTACCAAAACCCAGTTGAGAACATTAGCTTGATCAAACCTGAAGATTTCTTCTTTTATCCATACAATCAGCTCAGAACCCAATTCCAATACCTGAAATTCTCGCCAGGCCTAGTTTCAATATATAAACACCGTATCAACTACCACACGAGACACCAGAACACAACTGCGTACCTCTGCTGAATCAGCACCATGCACCGCATAATCCATCATCTAGCCACCATGACATTCCCCGAACCTTAACAGCCAAAATTCCACGAATCTGATGCTCCCAATGCACCTTATGATATATATATATATATATATATATATACACATCCTGCTATAATGTTGGCGATACCACCACAACGGAGGAAGTGTGTAGATATTTCTAACCAATTGCAGAGTTAACCAAACATTGAATCTCTCTTTTTTGACTTAGATCATCATCTCATTACGAATCAAATAATGGTAATTGTCCTTTAATATATTCCGCATAATCTTATCGCGCTGATCCCTGATCCAATAATCTTGTCTCACCCAGTATGAGCTGCTCAGACAACCAATCACCCCAGACATGACCAACGGTCTCACACGATGCCACAATACGCCAATAGACCATAATTCGAACATGATACCTAAGGAAATGACTCAAGAAAAGACTACTCAACTCACGCAAATTATTATGAACTCCTTTTAGAAAATAGAAAGTATAACACAGAAAATAGATATAGGGGACCGTACTCAACATCACACTGTTGCGGCGCGCAACCCGATCCAAATAAAATACCCGTGGCGGCGTGCCACACGATCGAAATGACATAAAAGTAACGTAAGAAGACACACACTGAGCTAAATTTCTCACTACCACAAATATCGAACATCGGTCACAAGCACGCTAAGTGCACAATACCATCCTGGGGAGACTGATAAAGCCATATGCTACAAAACTCAAGCACAACTGAGGTGCGATATATAATCTGAATCTCGAGAGCCATCATGCTCACATAACCTCATCACTATGCGGAATATCAACACATACAAAATTGTCAAGCCGTTTCACAACTCACACGACACGATCATAATATACCTGAATTTGACGAAGACGGAACAACATCTAATATTCCAACACCCCCTCCTTAGGGAGCGCTATACAGAAATGAATATACCTGATTCACATGGAGCCCACAACCAGATTGAATCCATTCACAACCCTCAGCTAATTCCGCTCACACTGCACTAGGCTAATAGCTTCATCTGGGTCCATAATACCCCAATTCCTCTCATAATACAAAAGAACAACCATTATAGCCAGGACAAACATCCCACAATCCACAATCAACTGAACCGAACGCCTTCCAGGCATAAATTCTCAATTAAGCAATATTACACTCCTTTATACTTGATCTAATTCTTCAACCAATCGGGTGAATACATGTCACACTTATAAAATCTTCCCGTGATCACGCTCCCACGACCTTCCCCACAAGGAAACTAGTATGCACATCCATACCACCGACTACACTAACATTGTAAAATAATTCAAGAACCCATAACCAGTATGCTAACCTATTTTATCAAAAACTGATTTCAGGTGACACTGAAGACCATACCAGCTTACTCTGAACTTTCAAATTCTTGCTCATCCGAGCTCATGACATCCTTGATAACACCGAACCGCATTCATGATTCCTACCCCCAGCTCCACACTGACCACTGCACCCAACATGCCGATATGAGAAGGAACATGGATTCCATCATACTTCCTGAACCGCTAATAGGGTGAACACTTCATCATATAGAAACCTCTTACTTTCCTCAATTCAAGAGAACAATAACAACACTTAAGTGAATTCTCACAATCACCCAACATGCAAATCCTTAAGTAGTGGTCTGAACCACCATAAACCTTCCGAGATCCGCCTACATCTGACAGGCCATAGCACTCGAATGCCCCCCCCCCCCATGAAATCCATTACGACGACAGACAAGCTCCGCACCCACCGGCCCAAACCATATGCATAATTTAATCACACTGACGAAACTGATCACTGCCGTACATGTGCCATTTCAACCATGGCTAACCAATCCATCTTCTCGCTAATTAGCCTTAATTGCCTCGAAAATAATAGTAACCCCATTCAACTCATAACAAACTCAATCCTTACTCATCCTGAGTGGCCTTGATTCACGAGACCATTCTGTCTCAATCTCACAACCCGTCTCATACCCCTCTGATAATCTTCCTACACCCCAGAGTTTACTTCTCTCACCCTCCCAATGCTATCCTTCACGCTGAATCATATCATAGAACACCCCAACCATCTTCCCTTTTCTCAAAAATTATACTGCAAAAGCTCGAGTCTTAATCATACTGCTGCCTGAAACCCTTAAACACCGCATTCTTAACTTCGAATTCATTAGGACCACTATTGAGAGTCACCCACCCTGACTGGCCCCGAACACAATCAACTCCAAGGCTCTTCTAGCACATGAACATCCTCTCAATGAAGTACGTGACTGAGTCACTACCCTTACAACTTGCCTATGCCTTAAGCATAAATTCTGAATCTTCCAAAGTCTAACCCTGGTCCAACAGGGCCGACTTTTGCACACATTCATCATTTTACTCATTTCCCTTAGCTGCAATAACTTGCCAACACGCCGACAATCCGCAACCCCATGATAACACAATCCTACAACCCAACTGCGGGTGGTGGGACACCTCCACATAGCCTGAAGCTACTCCTTGCACCACCTTAGACCCTGCTGAGATCATTTCCCCTTTGTTAACATGATCTTGCTCAACCAATCCATCCAATTATTCCAAATTATCTTGTTAGCACCCCCCTAAATACTCAAATTCTCTAGCATCATTCACACATTCTACCTCCTACTGAATAGCCACTAGAATCCCTCACAGAAACTTGCCAACCAAACAACCGCTAACCTACTCATAGGAGATAACCCACCTGTGGAAATCACCAACTGACACCTTCCAACGACGTCGTGATGCACACCCTATACAACATTAATATCCCATCCTAAGCCTGTTCTCATTCACCAACTTTACCAGTCCGTCCGCTCCTCATGAACATCTACTAAATGTGCTACAATATCCTCTAATTCACCACTATGTTGCCGCTCTCCCACTTTGGTTAAACTCATTCCTTTAGGCATTACCTGACCTCCTTTCCTTACGCCTGGCCTTTTAGAAATTTAGCTGCCGCTTGACACTTCTCACATGTCTTCCTTCATCGTATGTTGCCCAATTGCTGCCTCAATTCAACATCATTCTCTGTAGTTCTTAATCCAGCAGTTCGCCATGACTTCAAACTCTCTGAGATCATCTATCTCGAGCTGCCTTCATCATCAACACTTATCCAGTACCGAACCACCACGCCTCACGGCTCTGACAGCTGCATCTTCAATACTTCTTCACAATACTCTGAACCCATGCAACTGAAGAAACCATAGCACCGACAAACTTAACATATTCCATTCGATCAGTGACGACGACATCACATCACAGGTGCATATCCCACCTCACTTGAAAACACCGAGTCTTACTGCTTTATCCATCCAAGACCTGACCAATTATAGTCCAAATGCCTTTCCTCTGCCGGAACTAAAATGCTGGAATCTCGAAATCACGCCCTGAGAAGACCTTCCATCAAGCCATTCATCACCCCCAACCTATGGGCAAGCATTCTACCATCACACTCACATCGCGCGATAACCAATCGTAAACATCATCACTACCTTATCATAGCCTCAAGGCTCTCAGAAACACAACTACTGACTGAAACAACATATTACTCCTCCGCAGAACAACGACAATAGCCTCAATCAACTTTTTCGGGGGAGACACCCCGCACCACATCCCTAGTATCATTAAAATTCCTCAAATTCCCGATTCATAGCAAGCGCTTCGCGACGCGTAAGATTTAGTAGGAAGAAACGTAGGCATAAGCCTCGGAGGAATCAAATCGCACGATGAGGAATCAAGAAGGGAAGTACTCATACCAGCCCTGTAGCCTCTCGAAGATAAGTACAGATGTCTCCATACCGATTCGCAAGACTCTACTAGACTTGCTCATGACTCGTGAGACCTAAGGGAACCTAGAGCTCTGAGACCACGTTGTCACGACCAAAAATCCATAAGGTCGTGATGGCGCCGGACACCACTTTCAGGCAAGCCAATCATTAAATGGTTAAGTTAAATTTCCCGTTTTAGCATTTTTGAAATCATTACCTTTCACTTTATTACACGATAAACGAATAAAATCTGCTAAGTAAATACGATGGTTTAATATTTCATTTTATAAAATACATCTCAAACACATCCCAGAACCCGGTGACTCAAGTACATGAGCATTTTCTAAGAATTTTACAAATTCTATAAATCTTGTCCAAAATACAAATTGGACAAGCAATAAAAATGAAAATACAATACACAGAGGAAGACTCTGTCGACTGCAGGTCGTCTCCGAATGATGCAGCTCGTCTAAGTCCCCAAGTCAGCCATATTGCTATTGTCACGACCCAATTTTGGAGTCATGATGGCGCCTGTCGTGGAACCAGGCAATCCTCTCTTTCTAACTAAGCTAAGTTCAATTTCCAATAAAAATGCGATTTTAAACGAATTTATTAATAATACTAAGAATCTAAAGTTTAAAAACAATATTTTAAAAACTAAATTTAAACCTCCAACCGCGGATCCGCTGTCACTCAGTCATGAGCTACTATAACATAAAGCAAAAGAAAAGGAGAAATGGAAAACATTGTCTAAAAATAAAGAACAACAGGTAGAACAGGAAAGAGAAGACGAGGTCGCGGTCGTCAACTGCTACCTCGACAACCCCAATGAAAACTCTGACAGTTGTCAATATCCACTACCGGGTCCCGGTGTACCTAGATCTGCACACAAGGTGCAGGGGGTAACGTGAGTACACCAACTCAGAAGTAACGAACCCAAACTATGCGCTGAGAAGTAGTGATGGAGAAAACCTCAATTATGTTACAATAAATATTATACAGAATTTAGACATGCTAACAGTTTATCAGGATGAGAAAATATGCCAAGTATGCCAGTATACTCTACATGCCATCATAAAATATATGTACGAAACCAATATGGATATGCATATAGTGCTCACAGCTCTCCCACAGAAGTCCACTCAGTACTATATATGGCTCTCAGGCCCAGGGAAGTTCCATCCCGGAATATACATAAACACCGGTGACCGTAGTCACTCCGTACTGAGGAAGAAGGCCAGTCCATCCCCCCTCCCCCCCCTCACGGAGAAGATCCATCTCCGGAATACAACACTCGGACAAATTTCCATATCCAGGGAAGATCCATCCCTCTCATAACATCAGCTTCGGACAAGATCCATGCCCAGGGAAGATCCATCCCTCACATAACATCCACTTCGGACAAGATCCATGTCCAGGGAAGATCCATCCCTCACATAACATCCACTTCGGACAAGATCCATGTCCAGGGAAGATCTATCCCTCACATCAATTCGCTCACTGGGGGTGTAAAGACTCCGAAGGGGCCCTAGTGGCCCAAGCGCCATATCAAGCCAACGAAAGCATGATTTAAATATCGCTGCAGTGTGCAGTCCATTCTCATAACTGTCTCAATAATAGGCTCTCGGCCTCACTCAGTTATTACTCTTCAGTCTCACTCACATGGATCACAAATGCCTCCATCATCCCGAAACAATAAGTATGTATGTAATTAACAATACTGAGACTAAGATATGAAATGATATGTTATAACAGGACTGAGTATATGACATTAAATAATCACCACATGAGACAGCAATATACGACCACTCGGGTCTCAGCATTTCCGGCGTGAAGCCTAGCATTTATACTTAACATGATTTCTAACGTTCAAAATTACCACATTAATGGTAGCACACTTTTCATCATGGAATAATCACTAAGCGGTGTCATGGGATAAGCCAGGCCACAATTACTCAGTGCATGCCCGCACGCCCGAGACTTGGCATGTGCGTCACCTCAACAGTAGTCATAACTCATTTAGCTCGGGGTTTCGAACCATCGGAACCAAGTTTGGTAACGCTACTTACCTCAAAACCCGCTAAAATACTATTGTGCAGTGCCTTTGCCTCTAAATCCAGCCTCTGAGTGCTCCAAATCTACCAAGTTCAGATTTTTATCATCAATTTATGCTTTAGGATTAAATTCCAATCGAAAAATATCAAATTTAGCTCAAAAACCCGAAATTGGTTAAAACCCGACCCCCCGGTCCCGCTTCTCAGAACTCGACAAATTTTATACCAAAATGTTCTTCATCATCTCACGAGTCCATACATATCAAGAACACTAAAATCGGAGTTTGTTTGACCCCTCAAATCGACCCCTAAAAGTCTCAAAATCTCAAGCCCTAACTCCACCTTTTTCTACTGATTTTCATGAATTAAACACTGATATTGTGTTCCTTAATCACCTATAATCCAGTTTTTAGGGTCCAAAATACTTACCTCAACGAAGAACACTGATTTCCCCTCTTCAAAATCGCATCCAAGCTCTTTTCCCGTTCAAAAATGGTGTTAAAAGGTCCAATGGTCGCGGAGGGTTTGTTTAAATACTGGCCAGTTCTTTATTCATCGCGATCGCGAAGCACAATTTCTCAGCTGCCCAAAAATATTCTCTGTGATCGCAAACTTAGCCACGTGATCCGGAGCTCCAATTTCCAGCCCACTGTGATCACACCCCTATTCACGCGATCGCGATGACCAACTGCCCCACTCACGCGCCCCCCTCATTTACACTACGCGACCGCAACATGCTCCACGCGATCGCACTGCTCAACCTCTACGATCGCGAACACACTTATGCAACCGCAGAGAGCAAAATTTTTCCCCTCTCAATTTGAACTACGCGATCGCGTCTCTCCTCACGTGATCGCGGTGAAGGATTTCCTGCTGTACAAAAACCAGAAAACCAGCAATTCTCTAAGGCCCAAAAATGCCCGTTAACCACCCGAAATCAATTCCGAGCCCCTCGGGACCCCAACCAAAGTTACCAACACATCATAATTGATTATTCAAACTTAGTTGCACTCTTGAAACACCAAAAATAACATCAAAACACCAAAATCACTCCGGATTCAAGCCTAAGAACTTTGAAATTTCTAAAATCCACCAACGATGCTGAAACTATCCAAAACAACTCCGATTGACCTAAAATTTTGCAGACATATCCAAAATGACATTACAAACCTGTTCCAACTTCCAGAATTCCATTCTGACCCCGATAGCCTATTTTCCACTGCCGACCGAAAATCGCCAAAAACTAGCTTTCGCCAATTGAAGCCTAATTCTACACCGGTCCTCACAAAAATATTTCGAACACGCTCCTAAATTCCAAATCACCTAACGAAGCTATCTGAGCCATAAAATCCATATTCTGAGGTCGTTTACCTATAAGTCAACCCTCAGTCGACTTTTCTCATTTTAAGGCTATTTTTAAGACTAGGCGACTAAAATCTCACTACAACCATTCCGATTTCAAGCCTACAAACTCTAACTCATAAATAAAAGTATAACCATCCTATGAAAAGTCAATAACAGTAATTTTTAATGCAAGTTCTATGTATCGACCGACCGGGTCGTTACAGCTATGGAGGTACCTGTGCAACAAAATGCACAGCAAGTGTAGCATGAGTACGAAAACAACGTGTACTCAGTAAGTATCCCGCCTAACCTCAGAGAGGTAGTGAAGAGAGGTCGACTTGACACTCACTAAGGTCCAACAAAATAATTCCACAAGATATGATATCAGTAATAGGCATACGAGGATGATAAAAACAGTAAAGATTAAAGATAACTGTAGTTCAAATAAAAACTGAAAGTAAATAAGCAATTACTACTTCATTTTCCCCCAAATATCTTAAATAAACAATTACTTCTTCATTTCCCCCCCCAAATATCTTAAATAAACAATTACTTCTTCATTTTCCTCCAAATATCTTTTTTACTTCAAAATCCATGAAATCATTAGCAATTTAGCATGCGCATACGGGATAAGGACAACCGGCCTGAGCCATAATAATAATAATCATATTTGTTCACTGCCGAGGGTCGAACGGCCCGAACCATAATATATCTTTCAATCTCACCGTGGCGTACAACCCGCTCCCATGAGAGTGGGGGAAATAACACTCCGCCCGCGGAACATAAATTGCGAAGCGGTCACACACAGTCATGCACAATCAAACAGTCCACCTCGACTACATCGGAAAAATAAATACTCAAGTAAATGAAAAATTTCTCTTTTAAAAGTCACAAAAATAGTATTTAAATCTTTTCTCAAAATTCATTTGCCAAGTTTAATAATATTCAATAATATAACCTTATCAGGAATACAATTATCCACTGAGGAGTCAATTCTCTTTCTAAATGATTAAGAAAGGTACACTATAGCCTTCTTAGGAAATAAATTACCAATTCAATAGCATTATCAGTCTAACATTATTGGAAGGATCACATGTACAACACGTAAGGCATGCTAGTGGGTCTTAGACTACCCGAACATAAGCATAATAGTAGCTACGCACGGACCCTCGTCACTTCGTGCGCACGTAGCCCCCACAAATAGTAGCACATATTTAACTAGTTCACCTATGGGGACAATTCCCCCTCACAAGGTTAGAAAGGAGACTTACCTCGCTCCGAAATTCCATAACCGGCTCCCAAGCCCTTCCGACTACTCCAATGGATAGACAACGCCCCAAAAACTTTCCAAATAATGACAAACCAATGAAAATATACTCTAATATTTTCAACAATTCAAATTATATAATTCCCCAACTCCGCTCAGTGAATTGACCAAAATGCCCTTGGGCCCACGTGCCCGGATTATGAAATTTCTCGAAGATAAACTCTACCCATAGCTTTACTAGTTCAAATATACAATTTACTCCAATATTCATGCTCAATTCGTGGCTAAAATCCAAATTACCAAATTTTCTAGGTTTTCTTAAAAATTCCCGTTTTTCCACAATTATTCATGTTCAATCCATGCATAAACCTTGTATTTAACTTGGAATGAGGAGGAATCACTTACCTGATGATGCTTGATGAAAATCTCTTCTTGAAGCTCCTAAAAATCGCCCACACTAAATGAAATAATGAAGAAATGGCCAAGAATCCCGTTTTAAAAACAATCTGCCCAGCACTGCCCTTCTATGCGATCGCATAAAGGCGACCGCGATCGCATAGGCCAAACCATGCTGCCCCAAACTCTGCATTATGCGATCTCACTCTACACCACGTGATCGCATAAGCCATTCCCAGCTGCCTCCCATTTTCCTCCTTCGCCCGATCGCAGACCTCCCACTGCATTCGCACAAGCCAACTTCAGCCCCCCTTCAATTCCTTCTACGCGATCGCATGACAAGGACTGCGATCGCAATGAACCCCCAAAACACCAGTAGCAAACATGAAGGAAATGATCCGAATTAATCCCGAAACACACCCGGAGCCCCCGGAACCCCGTCCAATCACACGACTCAATCCCATAAGATCTCACGAACTTGCTCGAGGCTTCAAATCACATCAGCCAATGCCAAAACCATGAATCTCACCCAAATCCAAACTTTATGAACTTTGAAATTTCAAACTTCCACATCCGATGCCGAAACCTACCAAATCACGTTCGATTGACCCTAAATTTTGCACACAAGTCATATTCGACATTACGGACCTGCTCCAACTTCCGGAATCACATTTCGACCCCGATATCAAAATTTCTACTTCTGGTAGGATTGTCTCAAAAACCTTCAAATTTCTATCTTTAGCTAAATGACTTCAAAATAACCTACGGACATCCGAATTCACTTCCGATCATGATCCCAACTCCATAATCACCATACGGAGCTATACCCAGGCTCGGAATCCCGAACGGACATCAATAACACTGAAATGTGCTTCAAGCCAAACTTAGAAAATTTCCTCAAATTGTTGTCTTCCACAATATACGCCGAAACGCTCCCGGATTATCCAAAGCTCGATCCGGACATACGCCCAAGTTCGAAATTATCATACAAACCTGCTGGAACCTTTAGATCCTAATTCTGAGGTTGTTTACTCAAAATTTCAATTTTAGTCATTTTCTCCAACTTAAGGCTTTTGAAATGAGAATTTTCTTTTCAATTTGACTCCGAACTTCCTGAAATTCAACTCCGACCATGCCCACGATTCGTAATACCTAAAATGGAGCTGCTCATGACTTTAAACCACTGAACAACGTGCTAGATCTCAAAATAACCGATCGGGTCGTTACAGCTGAGGTATAGGTCACGCCATTAACCTCCTCCTCCATTTATCACATTTACTGTTCTCTTTGGAGATGGTGGTTTTGGGGGCTCCTGCATGTTCTTCATATATGTCTTCTTACCTTTTTCACTAAACAATTCAGTTAGATAGCCCTGTTTTAATAAGTGTTCTACCTCACCTTGTAGTGACTGCATTATGATGTTCTGTGCCCGTGGTCGTTGTGAAATTCACACCAGAAGTATGGTTTCCTTCTGTTTGGATTTGATCTCATATCTTTGGGCCATCGAACTTTATCACCCATATTTCTTAATATTGTAATTAACTCTGAAGTACTTACATTGAAGTTATAATATCCAATTCTTGCATACGTGTTATTACCTCTATTTCGTTCATCTCGATCTTTTCTGGATCTTGATGATGATGAAATTGAATCTCTGTTTGACGGTCTATGATCAGGCCGTGTGTTTTCAAATTTGGAATGAGCTTCTCGTCCCGAAGGTCCCATATATGGCTCGTACCTATTTTTACCAGTTCTCCTCTCTGATTTTGAGCGCCTAGAGTTTGTTCTGTCTTCTGATTTTGATTGAGCTATGGTGTCATCTTCAATTCGCAATTTGTTGATGTACCTGTTATAAACATCATTCCACGTCGTAGCTGGGAATTCTCGTAGAGTTTCTTTGAGTCTCCTCGTGGCTTCAGAGCTTTTTTCGTTTAGATTGCTCGCAAAAGCCATAACTGCCCAGTTGTCAGGTACTCTTGGTAACATCATCCTTTCCCGTTGAAACCTATCTACGAATTCACGAAGCAATTATGTATCTCCCTGCTTTACTTTGAATATGTCCTCCATTTTTTCTCCACTTTTTGTGCACCGGAATGTGCTTTTATAAACGAATCTGCAAGCTCAGCAAAAGAATCAATAGAATTTTCGGGTAAGAGAGAATACCACGTTAGAGCTCCTTTGGTAAGCGTTTCTCCAAATTTATTGACCAGCACAGACTCGATTTCCTGCTTAGTTAAGTCATTGCCTTTTACTCCCGTGGTGAATGCAGTAACATGGTCACGTGGATCAGTTGTCCCATCATATTTTGGTATATCGGGCATTTTAAATTTTTTGGGAATCGGCAAAGGTGCTACACTTGGCGTCCATGGTTGTTGAGAGTATTTATCAATATCAATCCCTTTGATGACAGGTGGTACGCCAGGAATTTGTTCGATACGATCGTTTTGTTTATTTACCTGTTTCTGCAAGGTTAGTATTAAAGATTGTAAATCTGAATTATTAGTCATACCTGGTCTCCCTTCGAGCGATTCGTTTGGAGTGCCTCTACTTCCAGAATTAGCTAATCCAGATTGTGGATTTTCCACAGTTGTAGTGTTGTTTGGAGGAGGCGTAGGTGGTATAGTTGGTAGCCCCCTCACAAAATCTTGAAGAGCTTCATTCACATATTCAACAACTATTTGCTTCACATTGTCTTGCTCTCATGTTTGTTCATTTCCAATCTGGTCATTGTTGTGAGTTGTGGATCTTTCCGGGGAATTTTCTCTTGAACCTCGTGGGGTTCCCTGAGGCGATGGAATTGGAGTTCCAGTTGCCTGTCGGTTGTTGTCGTTGGTGTATGACATGATTTAATAAAGATAACTTAGGAATACAAAAAAGGATTATCAGATTCCCGGTAACAGAACCAATTTGGTTAACCAAAGAATTGGATTCTTAGTCAGAGCTATTTTAAGAAGTACTTGGGTTTATGATAAACAAAGAAATTAGCTAATAATAGGATTTAGACTTGTAAATAAGAAAGCAATAAGATAGCATAAAAGTAAGTATATTTCAGTAGTGGTTCAAACGTGTCTCTACAAGTGAGATCTTACTCCCTTTTATAGGGAATTTCTTAATATAACTTCTACTCTTCTTAATGATTGAGCATTAATGAATATTTATATCATTAATGTAACGTTACAATAGATAATTGTAATTGTTGCGTGAAGATTCTGTAATGTTTAGCTCATTGATTGAAGATCTATGAATCTGTCCTTTATTCTGCTCTGGTTCATTCTGACTTAGGGTTGTAATCTGGGCCGGGCCCGGGCCAAACGGGTCCGGGTTCTGGCGGGCTTGGGTCAGGCAGGCCCGGGCCAAATGATCCTAATGGGTGGAACCGACCCACTGTGGGCCTAAGCCCACATGGGCCCGGGCTAAGTGGGTCGGGCCCAAACGAGCCTAAACGATCCGGGCTATTTTTTAAAATTTTTTTTATCTAAGGCAATTTCTTGTAAATCTTGTGACATAATCAAATTTAAACACAAAAATAGTAAAGAGATATTCAAACTTGCACTAACATTGCATAATAAATTAATAATACTTCAAATTAATTTAACAAACTACAACATTAAACATAATACGTCTAACAATTTTAAAATAACACAAGTTTGAAATAAACTTAAAATCTTAAAGTGTAATTATAAAACGTTTGGGGTTAAAACAAATTTTGGAGGCCATATGGCTATTTTTTAAAAATCCAAACGACTAGTTTTTGAAATAATAGCCGTTGGCTATTTTTAAAATAATAATTTTTTTTAATGTAATTATATTATATTATCTAAGGTAATTTATTGTAAATTATATTATATAATTATGAATTATGTCTTGTAATTCAAGTTTAAACACAAAAACAAAATGTAAACAAATATTCAAGGAAATGTCTTATAATTTTTATTAATACGACATTTAAAAAAATGACAATATCTTTCTTAGTCTTCCTCCCCCCAATGGAATGAGCACAATAAGGTACTATTACCACCATTAAAAGGAATAAAAACTAATCAAGATGTGTCAAAATACAAGTTACATTTTAATCTACATATTATCTCTAATAAATTTCACAAATCCTTCAAGGTTCGGAGGAATTTCCGTTGGTGGTGGCGGAAAAGAAGCTTGTTCATCACTGCTTCCATGCGAAGCAACATCCTCCGCAAGTTCCGCTAGCATTTCTTCATAAACTTCGTCTATCTCTGGTTGTGATTCAAGTAGTCCATAATTTCTTCTTTCCGAACGGATCCAATCTCTGAAGAGTACTGATTTTTCCAAGCTCTCCCTC
>ML415895.1:82451-123522 GCA_005239525.1 Nicotiana knightiana | reverse complement strand
AGATGACTGCGAGCTAGACGAGGTAGGAGTTGGAACATTTGGTCTAGCATGATCTAATGCAACTTGATAAGCATTATAAATAGTTTGAGTATTTATTTTAATTGAGGATTTTTCATCTATAAGTGTAGTATATTCCTCAGTTGAAAGTGATAAAACATTATAAATTTGAGTATACCAATAGTGAGGACCTCCTAATTTCATGGTAGGATTTAACATGGCTGCAACACCATAAAGAGGGGGGATAGGGAAAAAATATTTTTTAAACTTATCTTTCATATCATCAATAGCACATTGGTAAACTATCCCACCCTCTGAAAATTGAGTAAATAATTATGCAAGTGATGAAATATAAGCTAAACAGTTAGAAATAGTAGCATAATATTGCCCAGATAACTCATTTGTAGCAACATGAAAACGTTCTAAAAAATCTAGAAGAATTTTAATATTAGCCCAATCTTGATTTGTAAGGTGCTCATCATCATCATCATCATCATCACCACCAACACGAGTATTATAGGTTGCGTTTATTGGGGTTCTATATTCATACGCAACAACTAAACTTTCATACAAATAATTCCATCTAGTCGGACAAGGTTTAGGAACCTTTCTTTCTCTAAGGCCAAATTCATCACATNTTATTGGGTTTCTATATTCATATGCAACAACTAAACTTTCATACAAGTAATTCCACCTAGTCGGACAAGGTTTAGGAACCTTTCTTTCTCTAAGGCTAAATTCATCACATTTTTTTATAATATTCTCTAACTCTACTTCTACGGTTTGAATAAAAAAGCCAATGAAGAGGGAATTTAACCTTTGCAAATTTCAACATTTAAAGTTTTCAAACCATCACCGACGATTAAATGGTAAATATGACAAATACATCTAACATGAAAAATATTACTAATTGCAGGACTTAGTGTAGTTGTAAGAAAGCCAATAGCATTAGTGTTACTAGAAGCATTATCCATTGAAACTGACATTATTTTATCTCTAATGCAAAAATATCTACAAATATCTGCACCTGTAAGCACATAACAATAACCATTTTTGCCAATTCTTCACGGTCTTTATTTCGATCGTAATACAAAATGCCATCGATAACAGTGTTAATTTCTGGTTGAACTAGATTTGAACCGGTACTAGGGTTAATTCCCTGAGTACCTACACTTGTCCCCTCTTGCCTAGCTTTCATTTGAAGTAATCTAGCTTTATCATTAGGGTGTTCCATTATGTGTCTGGTCAAACTACCCGTACCACCACAGTCTCCAGTAAATTTATGAGACATCAAGACCCCACAAGTTTTACACTTAGCCTTATTTTGATCTCTTAGTTGAGTAAAAAAGTGCCAAACAAGAGATGTTTCAGACTATTTAGAAGGTTGTCTATTAANTTTATCATTAGGGTGTTTCATTATGTGTCTGGTCAAACTACCCGTACCGCCACGGTCTCCAGTAAATTTATGAGACATCAAGACCCCACAAGTTTTACACTTAGCCTTATTTTGATCTCTTAGTTGAGTAAAAAAGTGCCAAACAAGAGATGTTTCAGACTATTTAGAAGGTTGTCTATTAAAAGTAGGGGTTACTACAGGAGGGTCAGCCGGGGCATCATTTGGATTATTATCAGTTTCGTTAGCAACAAGACTAGTAGGTGTATCATCTAAATCCGGTTGCGTTTCATCTAAATCAACATTTTCCTCTGGAATACCATAAAGAGCATTCATATACTCATCATTTATTGTGAACCTGGTGTAAGATCATGTATAAATTGACTATCGGTAAATTGAAAACAAGGGTTATCACTATCAAGAATAACAGGTGAAGGAGGACGGGTAGCAGGTCTAGGTCAGGGAGTCGGGGCCGGGGCCGGGGGAGTAGTAGTAGCTTGCCTACTAGATTCACCAATTTTAGATTTTTCCTTACCACCAAACATTTTTTTTCAAAGAAAAGTCCATACTAATTATAAAGAAAACAAATTAAACAAATAAAACTATAATATTAAAACTTAAGAGTTGGAACGAGTTTACCGAATTGACGAACAACGTCTTGAAAATTGTATAATGTTGAAGACTTGAAGAGTTGAATACTTCAATTCACCAACTTCACAATTTTTCACAAATTGCAATAATAAAGTAAGCAATTATAGAAGAAAATTAGAGAGAGATTGATGATTTTGTGAGTAAAAATGAAAGAATGAGGGGATATTTATAGTTGAGAATAGGTAAAAAGTGTAATTATAAAAAGTTTGGGGTTAAAACAAAATTTGGTGGCCAAATGGCTATTTTTAAAAATACCAAACGGCTAAATTAAAGGCCAACGGTTAGATTTTAAAATTCTGACCATTGGCCATTTTTTAAATAAATTTTTTTTTTAAAAAAGAGTCGTTGGGCCTGTATGGCCCGGTTGAACCGGCCCAGGCCCGCCTTTCGGTCCCGGGCTCACGGTTCCTACCCTAAGGCCCACCCCATATGGGCTCTGAGGCCCTCCAAGACCGAACCGCCATGGGCCGGCTCGTTTAGCCCACATGGGCCGCGTCCCGGTCCGGTACCAGGTCAGGCCCGGCTCACCTGCCAGCCTTATTCTGACTGTGTCTATTCAACTCCTCAATCAGACTAGAGCTTCCGCTTCTAATTATCTCGTGGGTGTTTACCCCGTACCTCTTTATTCCGTACCTCTTTCAAAGCTTTTATCCAGTTGTCGCTCTTCCATTGCTCCACGTATATTACTTTGTCATCCAAGATATTACACGTGTAATGTCTATTCTTTACCAATACAAAAAGAGGAGAAAATATAAGTTTTTAAAACATAGGGCTAATTAGTTGTTAGTTGGGCGATGTGCACAGATAGCCATTAATAACATATGTATTTACTTTTAAGCCACTGTTTTAAATGTCTTTAGTCTTTAGCCACTGCTTTAATAAAATTTTACCCGCCCGGACGAAAATACCCTTCTGCTATAAGGATTTCGTTGATACCTACGCTCCTTATTTACGATCAACAGCAGCTCAAACTTACATGCAGAGAATTGTTGTGATCGTCCAAAATTGCAGAAGCTTCTCTTCCGATTTCAAACTAGAGAATTAAACTTTCTCGTCCAAAATTCACCATAGAATTACAGTAAGTTCTAAAGTTTCAGATATCTCTATACACTTTTGTGTGTTTGTGTGGATTTTTATTTTGTTAGTGAAGAATAAGATGCTAGGAATTTGATTTTTTTTTCCTTTTCTGAATTGATAATGTTAAGGACATCGTGTCCTTAACTCTGTGATTGTTCTATAAATATTGAGGACATAATGTTAAGGATTTGGTGTCCTTAACATGACTGTTGTTCTAAAAAATATTAAGGACAAAATGTCCTGTGTTTTGTAACTTGTATTAATAAAGTTAAGGACACGATGTCCTTAACTTCATGACTGTTATTCTAAATATTAAGGACATAGTGTCCTGTGTTTGCAACTTCTACTGCTAAAGTTTAGGACACGATGTCCTTAACTTCATGACTACTGTATAAATATTAAGGACATAGTGTCATGTATTTGCAACTTGTATTGATAAAGTTTAGGACATGATGTCCTTAGCTTCATGTCTACTGTGTAAATATTGAGGACATAGTGTCCTGTTTTTGCAACTTCTACTGATAAAGTTAGGACATGTTGTCCTTAACTTCATGACTACTGTGTAAATATTAAGGACATAGTGTCCTATTTTTGCAACTTCTACTGATAAAGTTTAGGACACAATTTCCTTAACTTCATGACTACTGTGTAAATATTAAGGGCATAGTTAATTTTTTGGAATTTGTATTGATAAAGTTTAGGACATGATGTCCTTAACTTCATGTCTACTGTGTAAATATTAAGGACATAGTGTCCTGTTTTTGCAACTTCTACTGATAAAGTTTAGGACACAATTTCCTTAACTTCATGACTACTGTGTAAATATTAAGGACATAGTGTCCTGTTTTTGCAACTTCTACTGATAAAGTTTAGGACACGATGTCCTTAACATCATGACTAGTGTGTAAATATTAAGGACATAGTGTGCTGTATTTGCAACTTGTATTGATAAAGTTTAGGACATGATGTCCTTGACTTCATGTCTACTGTGTAAATATTAAGGACATAGTGTCCTGTTTTTTCAACTTCTACTGATAAAGTTAGGACATGTTGTCCTTAACTTCATGACTACTGTGTAAATATTAAGGACATAGTGTCATGTATTTGCAACTTGTATTGATAAAGTTTAGGACATTATGTCCTTAACTTCATGTCTACTGTGTAAATATTAAGGACATAGTGTCCTGTTTTTGCAACTTCTACTGATAAAGTTTAGGACATGATGTCCTTAACTTCATGACTACTGTGTAAATATTAAGGACATAGAGTCATGTATTTGCAAATTGTATTGATAAGGTTTAGGACATGATGTCCTTAACTTCATGATTGTTGTTCTAAATATTAAGGACATAGTGTCCTGTGTTTGCTACTTGTGTTGATGAAGTTTAGGACATCGTGTCCTTAACTTCATGATTTTTGTATAAATATGTCATGAATTTTCCATTTTATTGACTTGCAAGATGGGTACAATATGGATTATAGTTGCTTTTAATGGTAGATGGACTGCAGACTATATCTTGATCATCAAACAAAGCTTGTTCTAGTACCTGAGGCAATTCGATTTGAAGATTTCATTAACCAAGTCTTTGAAGTTATTGAATTAGATAGAGAAAAGTTTGAACCAATGATATGGTTTGATATCAACCTGGGAACAAGCAAGGGAATGCTTGTATCCAAAGATTTAAATCTTCACACATTTATAGAGTTACTAAAAAGTCATTCACTCTTCAAGGGCTGTCGTTTCGTTGTTGTTGTTTCAGAAAGAGTTTTTGGTTCCACAAGAACCTTTGAACATGTCAATAAGAAACTCAACAAGACAATCAAGAAAAATGCCAACAGATAATGGAAGTAGATGTGGTTGAAGCTCAACCAATAACTGAAGAGGTGCTTCAAACATTTGATTCTATTCAAGTGGAAGGACAAAGCATTATAGAGATTGACAACAAACAAGCTTTGGGTATTCAAGTCTTAGAGAGTGCATCGGTAATAGAAGAAGTTGCTGAAAAAACCTCTACTCAACTAACTAGACGAAGCTCAAATTCGAAACAAAAAGAATCCCCAACTACGATATTAAGAGAAAATGCTTTGTTAGATGAAATAAAAATGGGATCAATATTTGACAAAAAGAAGAGTATAATTAACTGTTTTTCGAATATAGCAATTAAAGGACATTTTGAATTCAAGGTTGTTAGATCAAGCTCAACAAGATAATTGTTGAAATGCAATGATGATATGTGTGGGTGGTGTGTGCATGCTTTCAGAATTAAAGAGTAAACACTATTCAAGATAGTAAAGATTGAGAAAAATCATGACTGCTCAGTTAACACTATGAAAGCTGATCAAAGGCATGTAAATTCAAAGTTGATTAGTGGTTACATTATTGACAATCTTCGAGACCCAAGGTTTGAAGTTACACCAGCCTTTGTCATGGCAGAAATGCAAAAATTCCATGGACTAGACATTGGTTATCACAAGGCGTGGCGTGCTATTCAACGTACTTCAGCTTTAATAAGAGGAACTCCTGAAGAGAATTATGAATTATTGTCTTTATACTTGTATATGATGAAAAGTAAAAACCCTGGAACATACACTAACATAAAGATAGATGGCAACAATAGGTAAACAATCAAAAAGAGTTTATTAGTCTGTTTTATAAATTTTAGGACATGGTGTCCTTAACTTTGATATGTGCATTTGTAAAATTTATGGACATGGTGTCCTTAACTTTGATGTGTGCAGTGAAAATGTTAAGGACATGGTGTCCTTAACTTTGATGTGTGCATTGAAAATGTTAAGAATATGGTGTCCTTAACTTTGATGTGTGTAGTGAAAATGTTAAGGACATGGTTGTCCTTAACTTGGATGTGTGCAATGAAAAAGTTAAGGACATGGTGTCCTTAACTTTGATGTGTGCAGTGAAAATGTTAAGGACATGGTGCCTTAACTTGGATGTGTGCATTAAAAAAGTTAAGGACATGGTGTCCTTAACTTTGATGTGTGCATTGTAAAAGTTAAGGACATGGTGTCCTTAACTTTGATGTGTGCACTGTAAAAGTTAAGGACATGGTGTCCTTAACTTTGATGTGTGCATTGTAAAAGTTAAGGACAAGTTGTCCTTAACTTTGATGTGTGCAGTAAAAATGTTAAGGACAAGCTGTCTTTAACTTTGATTTGTGTAGTGTAAATGTTAAGGATTTGGTGTCCTATATTTTTAACCTTCTGTTATACTGTATTTTCAGGTTTCTTTATATGTTTTATGCATATGGATTATCATTAGTTGGTTGGACCAATGATTGCTATTGATGCAACTTTTTTGAAGTCAAAATATCGTGGTGTTTTAATGATTTCAGTTTCAAAGGATAAAAATAATAAAAGATTCCCACTAATCTTTGGAATTGCAGAATCTGAAAATAGCAATTCCTATGAGTGGTACTTTAGTGAGCTTCGCAATGCAATTGGGAGCCGTGATAATTTAATTTTTTTATCAGACATGCATCAATCTATTGCACATGGAATCGCAAAGATATATCTTGAAAGCCACCATGGGATTTGCATCTATCATTTGGAGCAGAACCTAAAGCGAAGGGAAGTGAAAAGTGAGGTCATAAAACTTTTCCAAAGTGCTGCAAGAGTATACAGGTGCAAAAAATTTGATCTATACATGTCAGATATAGAAAAAGTTGATAAGAAGACTTTTGACTACTTGATGGAAGAACCACCGAAAAGGAGGGCATGTTCTTGTAGGCCACGACGAAGATATGACATGCTCACAACAAGCATAGTTGAGTCAATGAATTATGTGCTATTAGAAGCAAGGGAGCTGCCTATACTAAGAATGATGGATTCATTCAAGTGAATCTACAATGTTGGTTTTATGAAAGAAGAATATGAAGCAGAAGGAACTTTTTATGATGTTTCTTGTTGGTTAGAAGAGGAATTGAAGAAAAAGATCGATTTAGCTTTTACTTTAAATGTAAGTATTATGTTCTTACTTTAGCTTATTATTTTAATGATAATTTAACATAATGTACTAACTTATAGTTTTTCAACTTTGAAGGTCTTCCCTGTTGATTCATGGAGTTATAGAGTTGAGGAACAAGGAATTACTTTATTGGTGGACTTAAACAAAAGAACATGTGATTGTTTTCAGTTTAAATTTGATGAATTACCAAGTATACATGCAATTGCAGCTATCGAGAAGAGAAACATAAAGAAGTCCAATTTCTGCTCGGACTGGTACTTAAAGGAATCTTGGCTGAAAACATATGAAAGAAAAATACATCCTGTAGGACATACGGATTCTTGGATTGTACCAGAGAATGTTAAGTCACAAATTATTAAAACTCCAGATTTCAAAGTGTCGCCAGGTAGAAGGCAGAAGAAAAGGCATATTCCAGCTACCGAATCATCAAAAATAACATTCAAATGTGGTCGTTGTAGAAGAATTGATCTTAATAGAATATCTTGTATATATTCTCCGGCAGTCCATCCATTTTTAAGGAATCATAGAGAATAATAGATATATCAACTTATGTTTATCTACTCTTTTAAGTTTTTGCTATAAATTGGATTCATTTAGATTGTTTTTATTTGAGCAAGTAAACTGTAACGATCCGATCGGTCATTTTGAGTTCTAGCGCATCGTTCAGCGTTTGGAAGTCATGGATAACTTCATATTAGGTATTAATTACTTGTGCGTATGGTCGGAGTTGAAATTCGGGAAGTTCGGAGTTAAATTGGAAAGAAAATTCTCATTTCAGGAGCCTTAAGTTGAAAGAATCAACTAAGATGGGAATTTTGAGTAAACAACCTCAGAATCAGGATTTGAAGGTTCCGGCAGGTTCTTATAATGATTTCGGACTTGGGCGTATGACCGGATCGGGTTTTGGATAACCCGGGAGCATTTCGGCGTATATTATGGAATATAGCATTTTAGAAGAATTTCATAAATTTGGGATGTAAGGAATTTCAGTGTTATTGATGTCCATTTAGGATTCTGAGCCTGGGAATAGCTCTGTATGGTGATTCTGGGGTTGGGAGCGCGATCGGAAGTGAATGCGGATGTCCGGAGGTCATTTTGAAGTCATTTGGCTAAACATAGAAATTTGAAGGTTTTGAAGTATCCGACCGGAAGTGGAAATGTTGATATCGGGGTCGGAATGCGATTTTGAAAGTTGGAGCAGGTTCGTAATGTTGAATATGACTTGTGTGCAAAATTTGGGGTCAATCGGAGGTGATTTGACGGGTTTCGGCATCGCAAGTGAAAGTTTGAAATTTCAAGTTTATAAAGTTTGAATTTTAGTGCGATAATTTTGGCATTGTTTGATGTGATTTGAAGCCCCGAGCAAGTTCGTGGGATTTTATGGGACTGAGTCGTGTGTTTGGACGGGGTCTCGGGGCCTCGGGTGTGTTCCGGGGTGGTTTCGGGTCGATTCCAGGTGATTTGCTGATGCTGTCTTTTGGTGTTTCTGTTGTGCAATGCGATCGCGGCCATTGTTGTGGGATCGCGAAGAAGGAAAATTAAAGGGGATGAAAATTAGGATTGTGCGATCGCATGTATGGTAGTTCGATCGCATAGAAGGAATTAAAGGCTGCTGGATTTTTGCCTATGCAATCGCAAGGATGAGAATACGATCGCACAGTGCATTAAGGAGGCTGTGGGATCATTTGGATTATCCGATCGCGGTGCAATGTTTGCGATCGCATAGTGTATTTTTTGAGGCCGCTGAGATTTGGCTTATGCAATCGCGGTTGGAGGAGTGCGATCGCACACAAGGTTTACCTGTGCAGTGTTCTATTTTAAACGGGAAAATTTTATTTCTTCCCCAAATTTCATTTGGTTGGGGTGATTTTGGAGGATTTCAAAGAATGATTTTCATCAAGCATCAAGAGGTAAGTGATTCCTTCTCATTTCCAAGATAATTTCAAGGTTTATACATGGAATTAGACATGAAAATTGTGGAAAAATTGGAATTTTTGAAGAAAACCTAGAAATTTGGTAAATTGGATTTTAACCACGAATTGAGCATGAATATTTGATTAAATTTATATTTGAACTAGTAAAGCTATGGGTAGAGTTTATCTTCGAGAAATTTTGGAATCCGGGCACGTGCGCCCGAGGGCATTTTGGTCAATTCACTGAGCTGAGTTGGGAAATGATATAATTTGAATTTTAACTAATATTAGAGTATATTTTCATTGGTTTGTCGTTATTTGGATAGTTTTGGGGTGTTGTGCATTGATTTGAGTCATCGGAAGGGCTTGGAAGCCGGTTATGGAATTTCGGAGAGAGGTAAGTCTCCTTTCTAACTTTGTGAGGGGGAATTGTCCCCCTAGGTGAACTAATTAAGTATGTGCTATTATATTCGAGGGCTACGTACGGACGAGGTGACGGGAGTCCGTGCGTAGCTACTATTATGCCATGTCCGCGTAGACTAGGACTACTAGCATACCTTACGTGTTGTACATATGATCCTGCCACTAATGTTAGGTTGTAAATGCTATTGAATCGGTAATTGATTTCCTAAGAATACTAGAGTGTACCTTTCATAATTATTTAGAAAGAGAGTTGATTCCTCCGAGGATAATTGTATACCTGATAAGGTTATTATATTATTAAACTTGGCAAATGAGTTTCAAAACAAAGATTTAAAAGCTATTTTTCATGTTCCTTTAAGAAGAAGTTTACCACTTTCCGGAGTAATTGTTGTCTTGATAAAAATACGGATTTATTATGTAAATATGTGTACATATTAGCACATGAGTCTCAGGTGTGATTTGTGAGCATGCTAGCCTTATTATTTTTATGTTGACCGCGTCGCATGATCGATTCGCGAGCGGGGAAAAATAGATGCATCTATGGTTCGAGCCATTCGACCCTTCAGCAGCGCACAATTTATTATTGTTGGTCCCCGCTGTTCGACCCTCGGCATTGCTTGCGCATGATATTTACTGCGTATTTGCTGTGATTTTTCCTGATTACTGGCCTGAAATTTTAAGTTGTCAACTGAAATGACAGAGATTTAAAGTTATTAAATTTTTTGGAAGAAGTTGTTCCTTCTCGTTGATTATTTTTTATTTGATTAAATCACCCATGTTGATTAATTGTTATTAATATGACGAAGATTTAAAGTGTTAAATGTGTAAGGAGTTGATATTATTTATTCCTGATTTTAATAAATTGCCAATGATAATCATGTTGTGTCACACTTGAATATACTAAATTGACCTCTAGCAAGTGTCTAATTCGACCTCTCGTCACTACCTCTGTGAGGTTAGGCGGGATACTTACTGAGTACACGTTGTTTTCGTACTCATACTACACTTGCTGTGCATTTTTTTGCACAGGTACCTTCATAGCATAGTGGCTGACTTGGAGAATTAGACAGGCTGCATCACTCGGAGGCGTTCCGTAGCTGACAGAGTCTCCCTCCTAATCGTATTATTTTTATTTTAAATCTCTTGTCCAAATTGTATTTCGGACAAGCTTTGTAGTATTTGTAAAATTCTTAGAAATTGCTCATGTACTTGTGTCACCGAGTTCTGGGGATGTGTTGGGAGTTATCTTATTAAACTGGATTGTTTTTCTGTCATATTTAATTAATGAAGATTTATTCATTTGTTATGAAATTCAATGAAAGGTAACAATTTAAAAATGTCAGGAGCAGGAATATAATTCACTAATTAAGGATTGGCTTGCCCGACCGTGGTGTCCGGCGCCATCACGACCTAAATGGATTCCGGGTCGTGAAAACTTGGTATCAGAGCACTAGGTTTCCTTAGGTTTCACGAGTCATGAGCAAGTCTAGTAGAGTCTTGCGGATCGGTACGGAGACGTCTGTACTTATTTTCGAGAGGCTACAGGGTTGTTAGGAGTACTTCCCTTCTTGATTCCTCATTGTACGATTTGATTCCTTTGAGGCTTATGCCTATGGTTCTTTCTACTCAATATTATACATCGCAAAGCGCTTGCTATGAATCAGGAATTTGAGGAATTGAAATGGTGCTACGGATAGGGTGCATAGTGTTTTCCATGTGTAATGGGTTAGGGCTGTTGTTTTTGCCCTACAGAAGGATAATATGTTGTTTCGACTCAGTAGTTGTGTTGTTGAGAGCCTTGAGGCTATGTTCAGGTAGTGATGATGCTTGCGATTGGTTATCGCGCGATGTGGGTGTGATGGTAGGATTCTTGCCCATATGTAGAGGCAATGAATGACTTGAAAGGTGGTCTTCTCAGAGTGTGATTTCGAGATTTCAGTAGTTTTGTTCCGGCAGAAGAAAGGCCATGGGAATATGAATGTTCAAGTCTGGGGGATAAACTAATAAGACTTGGTGTTATCAAGCGAGGTGGAGTTTTCATCTGTGATGTGGTATCGCCGCCATTGATCAAATGGAATGTGTTAAGTTCGTCGGTGCCATGGTTTCTTCAATTGCTGGGGGTCAGAGTATTTTGAAGAAGTATTGGAGAATGCGATTGGCAGAGACCGTGAGGTGCGGTGGTTCAGTAGTGGATAAGCATATGATGAAGGAAGTCAGGTGGTGCTTAAAGGAATCAGGTTAACCAAAGTGGGAGAGTGGCAGCGTAGTTGTGAATTAGAGGATATTGTAGCGCATTTAGTAGATGTCCATAAGGAGCGAACAGACTGGTAAAGTTTGTGAATGAGAGCAGGCTTAGGATGGGGTATTGATGTCTCAGAGAGTGTGCATTTCAGCGTCGTTGGAAGGTGTCTGCAGGTGATTTCCACAGGTAGGTTATATCTTGTGAATAGGGCAGCGGTGGCATGGTTGGCAAGTTTCTACGAGGGATTCTAGTGGCTATTCGGTAAGAGGAAGAATGTGTGAATGATGCTAGAGAATTTGAGTATTTAGGGAGTCCTAACAAGATAATTTGGAAGAATTTGATGGATTGGTTGAGCAATATCATGTTAACAAAGGAGAAAGGATCTCGACAGGGTCTAGAGTGGTGCAAGGAGTAGCTTCGGGCTAAGTCGGGGAGTCCAACCATCTGCAGTTGGGTTGTAGGTCTATCTTCTCATGGGGTTGCGGATTGTTGGCGTGTTGACAAGTTATCACAGTTAAGGGAAAGGAGTAAAATGGTGATTGTGCGTGGGATTTTATGAATGTGTGCAAAAGTTGGCCCTTTCAGATCGGGGTTAGGCTTTGGAAGATTCAAAATTTTTGCTTAAGGCATAGGCGAGTTGTAAGGGTAGTGACTCGGTCACATGTTTCATTGAAAAGGGTGTTCATGTGCTAGGAGAGCCTTGGAGTTGATTGTATTCTGAACCAGTCAGAGTGGGCGACTCTCAATATCGGTCCTAGTGAATTCAAAGTTAAGAATGCGGAGTTTTAGGGTTTCAGGCAGCGGTATGATTAAGAATTGAGCTTATGCAGCGTAATTCCTGAGAAAAGGAAAATGGTTAGAGTGTTCTATGATATGTTTCAGCGTACACGATAGTATTGGGAAAGTGAGAGAAGTAAACTCCGGGTCGTTGCAAGATTTTCAGGAGGGTATGAGACTGGTTGTGAGAATGAGACAGCATGGTATCGTGAATCAAGGCCACTCGGGATGAGTGAGGATTGAGTTTCTATGAGTTTAATGGGGTTACTATTATTTTTGAGGCAGTTAAGAATGATTGAAAGAAGATAGATTGATTACCCATGGTTGGAATGGAACATGTACGGCAGTGATCAATTCCTTCAATGTGATTAAGTTATCCATGTGGTTTGTGCCGGTGTATGCGAGGCATGTCAGCCGTCAAAATAGATTTTTATTTGAAAACATTCAAGTATTATGGCCTGTCAGGTGTAGGCGCATCCCGGAAGGGTTATGGTGGTTCAAACCACTACTTAAGGATTTGCATGTATAGTGATTGTGGGAATTCACTCGTGTGTTGTGGTGGTTCTCTTGAATTGAGGTAAGTAAAAGGTTTCTATATGCTGAAGTGGTGGTTCAGAACTTATGATGGAATTATTGCGCTATCTCATATTGGCATGTTAGGTGCGGTAAGCAGTATGTAACTGGAAGTAAGGAACCGAGGTTGTGGTTCGGTGTTGACATGGATGTCATGAGCTTGGATGAGCAAGAATAAGGGATTTGAATGTTTAGAGTAAGCTGGTGTTGTCTCCAGTGTCACCTGAGATCGGTGTTTGGTGAAAGAGGCTTTGTATCCTGGTCATGGGTTCTTGATGTGTTTTGCAGTATTAGTGTGGTCGGTGGTATGGAAGTGCAGACTTGTTACCTGTGTGGAAGGTCGTGGGAGCGTGACCACGGGAAGATTGTATAAGTGTGACATGTATTCACCTGATTGATTGAAGATTTAGACCAAGTAGAAGGAAGTGCAATATTTCTTATTTGAGAATTTATGCCTGGAAGGCGTTCGGTTCAGTTAGTTGTGGATTGTGGTGTGTTGTCCCGTCTATGATGGTTGTTCTTGCGTGTTACGACAGGAAATGGGTTATTATGGGCCCAGGTAAGGCTATCAGCCTAGTTCATTGCGAACAGAAATGGCTTGAAGTGTATGAATGGATTTCAACAAGGTCAAGGGCTTCATGCGAATCAGATGTATTCATTTTAGTATAGCGCTCCTCAAGGAGGGGTGTTGGAATATCAGGTGTTGTTCCGTCTTCGTCAAATTCATGTGTTATTATGATTGTGCCGTGTGGGTTGTGAAACAACTTGATAATTTCGTATGTGTTGAGATCCTGCGTAATGATGAGGTTATGTGAGCAGGATGGCCCTTGAGATTCAGATTACATATCGCACCTCAGTTGTGCTGGGGTTTTGTAGCATATGGCTCTATCAGTCTCCCCAGAATGGTATTATGCACTTAATGTGCTTGTGTCTGATATTCATTAATTGGTAATAGTGAGCAATTCAGCTCCGTGTGTATCTCCTTATGTAAGTTTCATGATAGGATTGGGTGGCACGCCACCACGGGTATGCTATTTGAATCAGGTTGCATGCTTCAGCAGTGTGATGATGAGTACGGTTCCCTATATCTATTTTTATTATGATATACTTTCTATTTTCTGAGGAAAGTCCATATTAGTTACATGAGTTGAGTAGTCCCTTCCTGAGTCATTTTCTTATGTATCATGTTCGAATTGTGGCCTATTGGTGCATTGTGGCATCATGTGAGACTATTGGTCATGACTGGGGTGATTGGTTGTCTGAGCAGTTCATACTGGGTGAGACGAGACTTGTAAACCTGGGATCGGTGCGATAATATTAAGTGAAATACATTAAAGGACAGTTAGCCCCATTGGTTTTAATGAGATGATAATCTAAGTCAAGAGAAGATATTTCAATGTTTGGTTAACTCTGCAGTTGGTTAGGAATTTCTACACATTTCCTCCGTTGTGGTGGTATCGTCAGCGTTATAGCAGGGTGTATGTATATATCTTATAAGGTGCATTGAGAGCATCAGATTCGTAGAATTGTGGCTATTAAGGTTCAGGGAGCGTCATTGTGGTTAGATGATGGATTATGCAGAGTATGGTTCTGATTCAGCAAAGGTACGCAGTTGTGTTCTGGTGCCTTGTGTGGTAGTTGATACGGTGTTCATATATTAAAAACAAGCCTGGCAGAGAATTTTCGGTGTTGGAACAGAGTTCGAAGCTTGTTGTATGGATAAAGAAGGATATCTTCAGATTTGATCAAGCTTATATGCTCAACTAGGTTGTGGCAGCACGGGCAGGTGCACAAGGTGTTAAACATTGATTTCAGATAACTCAAGAGAAGTTCTTGGCACCTTCAAGGACGAACGTCAGTTTAAGTGGGGGAGAATGTAACGACCCGACTGGTCATTTTGAGCTGCATCGTTCAGCGGTTGAAAGTCATGAACAGCTTCATTTCAGGTATTATGACTTGTGCGTATGGTCGGAGTTGAAATTTGGGAAGTTCGGAGTTAAATTGGAAAGAAAATTCTCATTTCAGGAGCCTTAAGTTGGAAAAATCAACTAAGATGGGAATTTTGAGTAAACAACCTTGGAATCAGGATTTGAAGGCTCCGGAAGGTTCGCATAATGATTTCTGACTTGGGCGTATGTCCGGATCGGGTTTTGGATAACCCGGAAGCGTTACGGCGTATATTATAGAAGATAGCATTTTAGAAGAATTTTATAAATTTGAGCTGTAAGGAATTTCAGTTTTATTGATGTCCGTTTAGGATTCTGAGCCTGGGAATAGATCTGTATGGTGATTCTGGGGTTGGGAGCGCGATCGGAAGTGAATTCGACTGTCCGGAGGTCATTTTGAAGTCATTTGGCTAAAGATAGAAATTTGAAGGTTTTGAAGAATCCGACTGGAAGTGGAAATTTTGATATCGGGGTCGGAATGCGATTCCGGAAATTGGAGCAGGTTCGTAATGTTGAATATGACTTGTGTGCAAAATTTGGGGTCAATCGGAGGTGATTTGATGGGTTTCGGCATCAGAAGTGGAAGTTTGAAATTTCAAGTTTATAAAGTTTGAATTTTAGTTCGATTCGTGATTTCGGCATTGTTTGATGTGATTTGAAGCTCGAGAAAGTTCGTGGGATGTTATGGTACTGAGTCGTGTGTTTGGACAGGGTCCCGGGGGCCTCAGATGTGTTCCGGGGTGGTTTCGGGTCAATTCCGGGTGATTTGCTGTTGCTGTCTTCTGGTGTCTCTGTTGTGCAATGCGATCGCAGCCATTGTTGTGCGATCGCAAAGAATGAAAATTAAAGGGGCTAAAATTTAGGTTGCGCGATCGTAGGTATGGTAGTGCGATCGCATAGAAGGAATTGAAGGCAGCTGGATTTTTGCCTATGCGATCGCAAGGATGAGAATGCAATCGCACAATGCATTAAGGAGGCTGTGGGATTATTTGGCTTCTGCGATCGCGGTGCAATGTTTGCGATCACATAGTGTATTTTTGGAGGCCTCTGAGATTTGGCTTATGCGATCGCGGTTGGAGGAGTGCGATCGCACAGAAGGTTTACCTGTGCAGTGTTCTATTTTAAACGGGAAAATTTCATTTCTTTCCCAAATTTCATTTGGTTGGGTCGATTTTGGAGGATTTCAAAGAGTGATTTTCATCAAGCATCAAGAGGTAAGTGATTCCTTTTCATTTCCAAGATAAGTTCAAGGTTTATACATTAATTAGACATGAAAATTGTAGGAAAATTGGGATTGTTGAAGAAAACCTAGAAATTTGGTAAATTGGATTTTAACCACGAATTGAGCATGAATATTTGAGTAAATTGTATATTTGAACTAGTAAAGCTATGGGTAAAGTTTATCTTCGAGAAATTTCGGAATCTGGGCACGTGCGCCCAAGGGCATTTTGGTCAATTCATTGAGCGGAGTTGGGAAATGATATAATTTCAATTGTTAGCTAATATTAGAGTATATTTTCATTGGTTTGTCGCTATTTGGATAGTTTTGGGGCGTTGTGCATCGATTTGATTCATTGGAAGGGCTTGGAAGCCGGTTATGGAATTTCGGAGCGAGGTAAGTCTCCTTTCTAACTTTGTGAGGGGGAATTATCCCCCTAGGTGAACTAATTAAGTATGTGCTATTATCTTCGGGGGCTACATACGCAGGAGGTGATGGGAGTCCGTGCGTAGCTACTATTATGCCATGTCCGGGTAGACTAGGACCCACTAGCATGCCTTACGTGTTGTACATGTGATCCCGCCACTAATGTTAGGTTGTAAATGCTATTGAATCGGTAATTGATTTCCTAAGAAGACTAGAGTGTACCTTTCATAATTATTTAGAAATAGAATTGATTCCTCCGTGGATAATTGCATACCTTATAAGGTTATATTATTGAATATTATTAAACTTGGCAAATGAGTTTCAAAACAAAGAATTAAAATTTATTTTTCATGTTCCTTTAAGAAGAATTTTACCACTTTCTGGAGTAACTGTTGTCTTGATAAAAATGCGGATTAATTATGTGAATATGTGTACATATGAGCACCTGAGTCGCAGGTATGATTCGCGAGCAAGCTAGCCTTATTATTTTTATGTTGACCGCGTCGTATGATCAACTCGCGAGCGGGGAAAAATAGATGCATCTATGGTTCGAGCCATTCGACCCTTCGACAGTGCACAGTTTATTATTGTTGGTCCACGCCGTTCGACCCTCGGCATTGTTTGCGCATGATATTTACTGCGTATTTTCTGTGATTTTGCCTGATTACTGGCCTGAATTTTAAGTTGTCAACTGAAATGTCAGAGATTTAAAGTTATTAAAATTTTTGAAAGAAGTTCTTCCTTCCCGTCGATTATTTGTTATTTGATTAAATCACCCATATTGATTAATTGTTATTAATATGACGAAGATTTAAAGTGTTAAATGTGGAAGGAGTTGATATTATTTATTCCTGATTTTAATAAATTACCTATGATAATCATGCTTAGTGTCACACTTGAATATACTAAATTGACCTCTAGCAAGTGTCGAATTCGACCTCTCGTCACTACTACTCTGAGGTTAGGCGGGCGACTTACTGAGTACACGTTGTTTTCATACTCATACTACACTTGATGTGCATTTTGTTGCACAGGTACCTTCATAGAACAGTGGCTGACTTGGAGACATAGACGGGCTGCATCACCCGGAGGCGTTCCGCAGCTGACAGAGTCTCCCTCCTAATCGTATTATTTTTATTTTAAATCCCTTGTCCAAATTATATTTCGAACAAGCTTTGTAGTATTTGTAAATTTTTTAGAAATTGCTCATGTACTTGTGTCACCGGGTTCTGGGGATGTGTTGGGAGTTATCTTATTAAACTGGATTGTTTTTCTGTCGTATTTAATTAACGAAGATTTATTCATTTGTTATGAAATGCAATGAAAGGTAACAATTTACAAATGTCAGGAACAGGAATATAATTTACTAATTAAGGATTGGCTTGCCCGACCGTGGTGTCCGGCTCCATCACAACCTAATGGATTCGTGACATAAACATTAGGAGATGGTTATATAAAAGATGTCCTGAATTTTCAAAGTTTCTTTGCGCTTACGTGCTCTTTGTTTCTTTTTCTTTTTCTGGGAGTTCAATTTACCTTTGTCGAACCAATTATTATTTATGGTATTTTACTCTTGTTGTAAGTAAACAAGAAAGCCCTTTTCTTTATATAATTTGACGCATGCAGCTTGCTACATCTTTATTTTTAAAATCAGATTGGTACAAGTAAAACTTAAGGACATAATTTTTTAAAAGTCCTAAAAATTTGAAGTATGAATCTAATATTAAGGACATAAATTTCTAAAATGTCCTTAACTTCTAGAAATCTCAAATTATTGTCTAGATTTCCAGAAGTTCAGGACATTTCAGAAAAATATGTCCTGAATATTATTTTCATCCTTCAACAAATCAGGACGTTTATGAACATTATGTCCTAATTCTACAACAATCAATGTATCTTTTTTTATATCTCTACAGCTTGCTACATCTTACTTTTAAAATGAGATTGGTACAAGTAGACTTCAGGACATAATTTTTTGAAATGTCTAGAAGATTTCGAGTATTATATAGGACATAAATTTCTAAAATGTCCTTAACTTCTTGAAATCTCAGTTTATTGTCTTGAATATTATTTTCATCCTTTAACAAAATCAGGATGTAGTTAACAGATCCTGAAGTTCTACAACAATCAATGTATGTTGCTTTGCATTTCTAAAAACTTCAAGACAATTTAATCAAAGATTGGCCCTTTAAAAATGTGAAAAAATGGACAAATCAATAGTTAAGAGAAATAAAGAAATTAATAACACGCTATCTTCATATTACTGTTGAAACTGTAATTTGGCATAGTTGTGACCAAAAAATTATGCTATGCAAACAAAATAAAGTGTCTTGTGAACAATTTACAGGATATTTCAAAATTTGTATGGATTCTTTGCATCAATTTTATACCAATTCAACTACAGTTGACTTTCTTTACAACTACATTACAGCTTCTTTGGGCAAGAAGTTTCATTTTCACTATCATAGTCGTCGCCAAAATTTTCTGGTGGTGTATCATAACCAGAATTTCCTTTCCACTCTCCATGTGCCCAAATATTTGCTGCAAGTTCCTTTCTGAAGTTTGATATGTCCTCAGGTTGGAATTTCTCCACATCCTTTCCCATCATCAACAACTCTACATACTTGATTAGGAATGCACCACAATCAGTCCTAAGAAAAATGTAAGATATGAAGTCAATTAAACAATATCTTTAATAAACTAAATCTAAAATATATATATAAATTATATAGCAAATGACAACACATACGATCCAGTTTGGTGTGGTGATCTTTGCCACTGAATATCATATTTGTTGAATGCATTTCCAAAAGACTTGTGATTTTTCTCAAACTGTGAGAACTTTAGCAAGTGGGGGATCATGCGTGCATACATTTCAATATCTATCATTCCTTGCTCATATGGCTCACTATATATGGAATCATACACATCAATCTTTCTCTCATTCAAGTCCAATACCCTCAAAAGAAAATGTGTCACAACATCATTATCTTCTAAAGGAAGCCGACATGGAAAAAAGATTTTGTCAACCTCTGTCCAAGCAATTCCACATCTACGATTGTCACTCCACACATATGGTGTGAGAATCAATTGATTATCACCACACCAAAACTCATTTGGAGAATCTTCATTGAAATCCTTATACACAAGTAGCATATAGTTATCAAAAAGTATATATGTAGTTGTGCCACGAAAAGGATGGATGTAAGGGTGGTAGCATTCCTTCTTTCTCAAATAATACAGGGCAATGTCAATATGCTTCATAACAACAACAACAAACCTAGTATGATCGCAACAGGTGGGGTCTGGGAGGGTAGTCTGTACGCAAACCTTACCCCTATCTAATGCAGGTAGAGAGGTTGTTTCCAATAGACCCTCGGCTCAGGAAGGTCAAGAATAAGAAAAGGAAAGCAAGAAAGGAAGAGAAAATAAAAAGGGAGAGATAAAGGATAAGTAGTACCAAATAATAGCGACGGGAAATACAATATCTGAGGCGAACAAAACCACATAACATAATAAAAATCTAAGAATATGAGGGGACATGCATGCTACTAAGACTATCGGCGAACAACTAAAAACTATCCACTAACCTTCTACCTTAATCCTTGACCTCCACACCCTCCTATCAAGGGTCATGTCCTCAGTGAGCTGAAGCAGCGCCATGTCCTGTCTAATCATCTCTCCCCAGTACTCCTTAGTCCTACCTCGACCTATTCTAAAACTCTCCATGGCCAACCTCTCACACCTCCTGATAGAAGCGTCAATGATATTTTCTCTTAACATGTCCAAACCATCTCAGCCTCTACTCCCTCATCTTGTCCTCCGTGGAAGCTACTCCCGCTCTATCCCAGATAGCTTCATTCTTAATCCTATCTCTCCTGGTACACCCACACATCCATATCAACATTCTCATCTCTGCTACTTTCATTTTCTGCACGTGGGAGTTCTTGACTGGCCAACACTCAACCCCGTCAATATGCTTCATAAAAAGGCAAAAAAAGAAAAAAAATCATCAGTCATAAATAATTAAAAAACAATAAATTAAGAAGAAAGAAAACAAATGCCTTGTGAATTATCAAATTTTATCATCAAGTACAAAGCTACTATCTGAAAGCTCAAGGAAGAACATTTTGCTACTGAGTTTTTGATGGTACAATTTATATGGATTCTTTCTCACACCATTATCCTCAACATATATATCAGTTTGTCCCCTGAAAATTTTGAAAATTTCAAAGTTAGAAAGTTTATAAGTTAGTCCTCAATTCCTAATTAAGGACACTTGGTCCTGAACATAGAGTAACAAGGTCATAAGTTTAGGACACTTGGTCCTGAAGTTAGAGTTGCAAATTCAAAAGTTAAGGACAGGTAGTCCTTAACTTACAATTACAAGTTCAAAAGTTAAGGACACTTAGTCCTGAACTTAGACTTACAATCTCATAAATTAAAGGATAATTAGTCCTGAACTTAGACTAACAAGCTCATAAGTTAAAGACAATTGGTCCTGAAGTTATAGTGGAAGTTCAAAAATTTAGGACACTTGGTCCTGAAGTTAGAGTTGCAAATTTAAAAATTAAGGACATGTAGTCATTAACTTACAGTTACAAGTTCAAAAGTTAAGGACACTTGGTGTGATGACCCAAAAAGTCATCTCTCATTTTATAAGTCAAAACTGTGTTCTGAGGCCTTGAAAACCTCCTTTTATCTCACCTAGTTTTGTGTGCGCAGTCCGGACGTATATTCGGAAAGCTTTTATATGAAAAAATGAGAAATATGCTAATTTTGCCTTTAAAATTAAATTTAAGTTGACTTCGGTCAACATTTTGGGTAAACAGACCTGGACCCATGATTTGACGGTCCCGGAGGGTCTGTAGGAAAATATGGGACTTGGGCCTATGCCCGGAATTGAATTCCGAGGTTCCAAGCCCGAGAATGAATTTTTGAAATTGATGATATCGGTCCCGTATTTTGGTTCCGGTACAGGTTTAATATAGTATTTGAGTGATGTCTGTAAAATTTGGTAAGAAACGGAGGTCTTTGACGTGATTCGGACCCGTAGTTGTGGAATTTGAAACTTTGAAAGTTCTTGAATTTTTCCTTGATTTTGATGCTAGATTCATTGTTTAAAATGTTATTTTGGCAATTTGATCGCATGAGTAAGTCCGTATGATGTTCTTAGGGTGGTGTGCATGTTTGGTTTGAAGCCCCGAGGGCTCGGCTGAGTTTCGGATAGGCGTCGGAGTGTTTCGGACTTAGAAAATCTGGTGTGAGATTTCTGTATCTGTGATTTTATGCTATGCGAATGCGTGGTAACCTACGCGAACTCGAAGAGCAAACGGAGAAGGGGTCTGGGTTACTCTATGAGAAACGGATAGTCCTTGATGCGAACGCGGAGCCCTGGGTGGGTTGCTCTACGCGGACGCGTCTAGTCACTCACGAACGCACTGTTTTAGGTGGGGACTGGGGGATGGGGTCAAAACCCTATGCGAACGCGGCCAAAGGCACACGAAGGCCAATAGGACCAGTGTTATGCGAACGCATCAGACCTCTCGCGATCGCGTAGAGGGTCTGTCCAGAGGTTTAAAACAGTAACAAAAACGGGAATAGGCCATAATTTCATATATCTTTCCATAGAATCCGACCTTGGGTGATTTTTGAAGAGGGACTTCATCACCAAATCATAGGTTTGTGTTCTTAACCTCATTTCCATCAATTTCCATCAACACCCATTAGATTTTTATGCCTAAATCTTGTTCTTGAAGGGTAGAAAATTAGGGATTTTACAAATTTGGGAATCTAGACCTTGATTTGGGGTCGGATTCCGAAACTAATTATATATTCGGGCTCGTGGGTGTATGGGTGATCAGGTTTTGGTCCGAACCTCGTGTTTTGACCAAGTGGGCCCGGGATCGATTTTTGACTCTTTGGGAAGAATGATAGAAAACTCATAATTAAGCATTCGGGTTGAATTATTTAGCGTTTATTGATATTTTTAAGCTAATTATGTCTAGATACATCGAATTAGAGGCGAATTCTAAAGGGAAAGCGGTAATTGAGGCTTGAGTTTGGTCGTGGAATTCGAGGTAAGTGTTTGGCTTAACCTTAGCTTGAGGGAATAGGTATTGTGTCTTATTTGCTACATGTTAGTATAATGTGCAACGTATGAGTGTGGTGACGAGTATCTATACGTTGGTGTCAAGCATGTCGTGAGTCCAATATTATGATTTATGTGATTTTTCATTAAGCATTACTTGAGTTTAATTTGACAATTATCTATGTTGGTGGTGTTTGTTTGGTACTGATCATTGTTGAGTATTGGCTCGAGTTGAGAATTACTACGTGAAATTGAGTAACTAGGTGAGATTGTTTATAGTTGTTTCCCTTGCCGGGATGATATTGATTCTACTGTTGACTCCCTTGCCGGGACGTTATGGCTTTATTATTGTTGTTTGTATTGTTGATTTCCTTGCCGGATTGTTATTATTGATTTGTTTGGGTGAGGAAGAGTGTACAGAACGAAGGGTGATGTCGTGCATTCTATTTATTATTTTGTGAGGATGAGAGTAAAAGCACGAAGGGTGATGCCGTGCATTCTATTTATTATTTGAGTGAGGATGAGAGTAAAAGCACGAAGGATGATGTCGTGCCATATTATGATATTAAAAGCACGAAGGGTGATGCTGTACCGTTTCTATTGATTTATTGTGAGGATTAAAGTAAAAACACGAAGGGTGATGCCGTGCATTCTATTTATTATTTGGTGAGGATGAGAGTAAACGAACGAAGGGTGATGCCGTGCACTTGTTTTTGTGCTGTTATTTCTGTTGTTTAAATTGATATCTAATTTGTTGCTTTCCTTCTTATTTCCATTATTTGATATTTTCTCCCCTCAGTATGTTCCCCTTTCCTTGTATTTAGCTTCTTAATTCTTGTTGTCATTATTTTCTCTGTATATGATTAAACTGCACAGGTTTAGTTGGTTGTCGTGTCCTAGCCTCGTCACTACTTCGCCGAGGTTAGGCTCGACACTTACTCAGTACATGGGGTCGGTTGTACTGATGCTACACTCTGCACTTTTGTGCAGATCCCGGTACAGGACCCTATGGACCTTAGAGTGAGGAGGCTGCCTTCAGTCTTTTTGGAGATTCTGAGGTAGTCCTGCAGGCATTCGCAGGCCTTGGCGTCCCCTCCTAGTTTATTTCCACTTTGTTCTTCTTTATTTTGAGACAAATGTATTTATTTTGTTCAAACCTTTATATGTAGTATTCATAGACAGTCCATGAAGTTGTGACACCAAATTCTGGGTTTAGTATTATGATTTTCGTAATGGCTTTTAATTTAGTTGTAGACTTTGTTTTCTCTCGCACTTTTATTTCCATTGATTTGTACATCACCTATTATCTGTTAAAAATAAATGAATAAGGTAAATAAACATTAACGTTGTCTTGCCTAACGGGTTCAATGTTAGGCGCCATCACGGTCCCGATGGTGGGAAATTCGGGTCCTGAAACTTGATCCTGAACTTAGACTTACAAGCTCATAAATTAAAGGACAATTAGTCCTGAACTTAGACTAACAAGCTCATAAGTTAAGGACAATTGGTCTTGAATTTCGAGTTTCAATTTCAAAAGTTCAGGACACTTGGTACTTAAGTTAGAGTTGCAAATTCAAAAGTTAAGGACATGTAGTCCTTAACTTACGGTTACAAGTTCAAAAGTTAAGGACACTTGGTCCTGAACTTAGACTAAAAGTTCATAAGTTAAGGACAATTGGTCCTGAAGTTAGGGTTGCGAATTCAAAAGTTAAGGACACTTGGTCCTGAACTTAGACTTACAAGCTCATAAATTAAAGGACAATTAGTCCTGAACTTAGACTAAAAGTTCATAAGTTAAGGACAATTGGTCCTGAAGTTAGAGTGGAAGTTCAAAAAATTAGGACACTTGGTCCTGAAGTTAGAGTTGCGAATTCAAAAGTTAAGGACGGGTAGTACTTAACTTACAGTTACAAGTTCAAAAGCTAAGGACACTTGGTCCTGAACTTAGACTTACAATCTCAAAAGTTAAGGACACTTAATCCTTAACTTAGACTTACAAGCTCAAAAATTTAGGACATTTAGTCATGAAGTTAGAGTTGGAAGCTCAATACACTTAGTCCTGAATTTAAAATTACAAGTTCTAGACACAAATGTAAGAAATAAAGAAATAATGAATACATTTAGGTACTTACGCTTTTTTGCGACCTTTCCTATTCTCCTTGCCCAACCACCCAATGAATTTCTTCAATAAGTTCTCATCATCTTTGGCATAATGAAAAATACATGTACGAGTATATTTTGATTTTATCCAGCCCGTGTACACAGGAGTATTTTCATTGTGTGCCATCGATGTTCCTCTTTTTCTATTCTGTTCAAAAGGAGATTTCAATTTCCAACTAAGCTTCTTATTCCTTTTCCCTCGACCAAGCTCTTCTTCAACATTTCCTTCAACCTCCATAGACAAACCCTCATCAATGCTCATTTGTGTAGTCGGAGGAGTATGAGTAAGAATAGGAAATGATGGACCATCAAAACTAATACTATCTCTCTTCCTTTTCCTAGTATATTGGTTAACGGGTTCATCTTTGTTTTGCTCTGCAAGAAACACTACATATACATTAGTTTTCTGCAAATCGTCAATTCTAGGACAAATTGTCAAATGAAGAGACAAAAACTAAGGACATAATTTTTGAAATGTCCTGACAATTTGAATTACGAATACAATATTAAAGACAAAATCAATACATGTGTGGTCCATGCTGCCTTCTTGTATTTCTTCAACATACAATGGAGCTGACATATTAGTTGCATTTCCTTTATCTTGCAACTATTCTCCATGTTCTTCGATTGCAAGTTCACAAGATTCTGTAAAATATCTACAAGAGCTAATACAACTACTATTTGTTACTAATCTTTGATTAAAACAAACATGTATAAGATGGAAAAAACTCCGTCTAATCTTTTGCAACTGTTAAGATCATTTAAATCATTATCTTGACTAGTATTTTTTGGCTTCCAATACTGTCTGTAAGAGAGAGTTGTAGAGATATCATATGTTCCTTTTATAAATTTGCAAACAATCTCACTTATGTTTGCTCCTTGGGTATTTTTTATGTCTTGAGATTGTCCTCCACTTCTCTCTTTTGAAATTTCATCATCCTGATAGTCCACTCCATCTTCTTTCCTTGCAGCTTCAAAAGATTCTGTAACATTTATAATTAATACTTGTTAATAATAGTTTACTAAAACTAACATTCACCATATCATGAAAATTCCATCTAACCTTGATTGGCATCATTTTGATTTCCAAATTTCTCTTTAAGTGAAAGAGGTGTAGATAGATCATATATTCCTTCAACACATTTGCATACAAGCTCACTTATACTTGTTTCCAATGGATTTTCTAAATCCTGAGATTGCACTCCAGATTGAACTTCTACTCCATCAAAAGATTCTACACACATTTGTAATCACAAAAAAGTTTATATGTATTACGCTATTAAATATAAATTTCAATGACAACAAACTGTATCTAACCTTTCCCAATTTTGATGCCAATATCAATTTCATCTTCTAGATGCGCATCTCTATAATCGCTTTCATAATGATCTTCTACATGCACATCTGTATCATTACATTTATCATCAGCTGCATCTTTGCTAATTGGAGCACTAGGTTCTCTCTCTATGGTCCTTTCATGAGTTTTATCAAGAAGCTTCAATAAAGTATCAATTTTTTATCCTAGGTTTTTCTTTAAATCATGTGAGATAGTATTTAAAATAAGAATCAGAATATTAGCATAGAGTTCCAAGCATAGAAATTAAGGACAAGTGTTCCTTAAGTTAGAGTTACAAGCACAGAAATTAAGGACAGGTCGTCCTGAGCTTAGAGTTCCAAGTTCAAAAAATAAGGACATATAGTCCTGAACTTAGAGTTACAAGTTAAAAAGTTAAGGACACGTAGTCCTAAACTTCAAGTTACAAGCTCATAAATTAAGGACACTTGGTCCTTAATTTAGAGTTCCAAGTAGAGAAATTAAGGACAAGTGTTCCTTAAGTTAGAGTTACAAGTACAAAAATTAAGGACAGGTGTTCCTGAACTTAGAGTTACAAGCACAGAAATTAAGTACAGGTAGTCCTGAACTTAGAGTTCCAAGTTCAAAAAATAAGGACATGTAGTCCTGAACTTAGAGTTACAAGTTCAAAAGTTAAGAATAGAAAGTCCTAAACTTAGAGTTACAAGTTCAAAAATGAAGGACATGATGTCCTTAACTTAAAGTTACAAGCACAGAAATTAAGGATATTACCTTGAAGTCATTTTGAATCCTTTTTTCTGATAAAGCTATTTTTTAATTTATTCTAGTACTTTCTGCCTGCATATCCTTTTTGAACTTATCCGATAATCTCTGAATCAAAAACCATAAAAATAAAAAAATTTCTTAAGCAATAAAAAACTAATGGTATTCAAAGACAAAAAACTTACGTTAACAATTTTCTTAAGCAAGACTTCATCAAATTGTGTGGAAAACATTGAACTTTGATCTTGAGACAATGACATATGCACACTAGCAGGCTCCGTATCTTCTTCAGAAGAAAGAAATGCTACCACCTCGAGCAACTGATACACCTATTATATAAGAAAAAGAAAACATAAGTATTCAGAACTAAAACACATAAACAAAATAATAGCTAGTAATCCGATTAACTTACTTTTTCATTATGGAAGTACTGTTTACATAGGGTGTCATAATGTGGAGATTTCATAACTGAATAACATAGCATCCGAGGGAACCTACATTCTCTGAAGTTCACTAATTATTTTTCCTGAAAAATTGGGAATAATTCCATAATCCAAACACAGAAGGCTAAAGAGAAGCCAAGTGTAGTATAACTGTCCTTGTCTTTATCTTTCTCTTTCTCTTTCTCATTCTCATTGTATGAAGTATTTTGTTTGGGTTTCAAGAAACTCTTCAATGATTTTATTAACTTTTCATAACAAAGAGATCCCCAATTGAAAGAAGAGCAGAGTTCATCGTCATCTACGATTTTCATTACCCGCTCAGACACATTCTGATTCTTGCGCTTCCCTATCAACATAGATTCAACAAAATAAATTGTTGTCAACTTCACCGCATCGTCATGGCTGCCTACAAATGATCCAGTTGTACCATATGGGTGACTAGTAATAAAATACAACAAATCGCCTAACTCGATTCCATCCTTTCCAGGGAAGTAGACTTTCGAATGCCTATTCTCTCTTTCACTCAAAACTTTGAAGTCCACTGAAGAAGAACATTTCAACTCAGTAATTATCTGGAACGCTTCACGTGTAAACTTCACTTCATGATCAAAAACCTTTAATGTCATTGAATTCGAGTCATTGCTTACAATATCTGAAAGCAACACACAATGAATAAGTTTACCATAGAACTTCACACCTTGTAATCGGCAAAAAGTTTTCGAAAACACCATCCCTCAACTTCTTCCATTGCGTGTTCGACAAGAAACTTTTTATTATTTCCTTATGCTGAAAATCTCTTTTCCAATAGCTCATCGAGTTACGCCAATCATCAAACTTGAAAATACGATCTTCTTCCATTAAGCACACTACAAAGAAGGAAATAGAACATAAAAATTAGGATTATTTTTCTGAAATGTCCTTAATATTTAAACTAAAAAACTAAAATCCAGGACCTAAGTAGATGCATCTTTAATAGAAGAACAATTAACTAAAATTCCTAAACACAGTTAGCTTACAAATTCCTAGGACTATTTTTCTGAAATGTCCTTAATATTTAAACTAAAAAACTAAAATTCAGGTGCTAAGTAGATGCATCTTTAATAGAAGAACAGTTAATTAAAATTAGCTTACAGATTCCTAGTACTATTTTTCTGAATCATCATTAATATTTAAACTAAAATCCAGGACCTAATTAGATGCATCTTTAATAGAAGCACATTTCACTAAAATTAGCTTACAAATTCTTAGGATTATTTTTTTGAAATGTCCTTAATATTTAAACTAAAAAATTAAAATCCACGATCTAATTAGATTCATATTTAATAGAAGCACAGTTAACTAAAATTTCTAAACACAGTTAGCTTACAAAATTCTTAGGACTATTTTTTCTGAAATGTTCTTACATAATCAATATATTGATTGAACCACAAACACATTTCAATACCAAAAAGTTCTCAATAACTTACTCAAAAAAATTCGCCCTTATTCCTCAATGAATCAAGTTATAATCATTATTTTGAAAATTTCACATATACTTGATGACAAACACAACATTGATCGCGATTAGAGATATACAAAAAGAAAAATGCATAAAAGCAAAATAAAAAACATACCAGTTCGCTAGTTTGATGTAGCGAAGATGACAAAGGAGAAGAGATTAAGTTGAACAAAGTATACACAGAGAATTGTTGTGGGCTGGGCAGGAACAAAATCTCACAAAGAGTTGCATGCAGGAACGATATTGAGGGAGCGAAATTTTGCCTCTGAAATTTTGGTCTCAACTTAAATCGACAGAAGCGTATAAAGGAAGGGTTTGGGAATAAAAGAAATAGAAGAAAGAGTAAAATTGTCTTTTCATATTAATTTTAATAGAGTAGTGGCTATTTTTGCTCAAGATTAAAATTGGTGGATAAAAAATAAACACCACCTTATTTAATGGCTACCACACGCCATTTTTACCTGTTAGTTGCAGTCAGTTGGGCTCATTTTAATGATTATTGTCACTCTTCACGCGCTCTTAGGCGATTTATTTTACACAATATGCTACATAAGTGACGGAGGGGTTTTATTATGAAGGATAGTTTAGAGAGTTTTCGGAGACAGACGATAGTTTAGGTAGGAAACTAACAAATATTGTATAATTTAGGCGAGTTTAAGGGTATTAACTCTTTTTTATATGTTAATGTATAATATAAAAAAAAATATACATATTTTTGTACATAATCAATGCATAACATTTGTACATTAGCTAACAAATATAATTAATTTTTACTGACCGGCCAAATATGTAACTATCCAGCACGTGTCCAGTGCGTGGCAAAAAAAAAAAGGATTCTACAATCGAAAAACAAAAACAAAAACAAAAAGCAAAACAACTGAATGGTAATGATAAATATATATTTGAACATGAGTATTCACCATTGCATGTGCATGTGTATGTAGAATGATTTCTCCTCTGTTGAAATTCAGTAGAAAATTCATTTTATTATTTTTGTAGACACTCTTTTATTTAGAATTATACAACTTTCAAGAATCTACATTCATTAACTATTTGAATTCGGAATGATGTACTCCAATGTTTTCTCTATCAAATTAGCTTAAACGCTTAATCAATAATTATGTTAATATTTCATTCTGCTACTATTAGTATAATAGACAAGTTAAAAAAAATATTCTTAAGCTTTGTGCTCGACCAAATGGTATAAAACAAAATATGATGGAAAATTATTGATACTATTATTTCATCTTAATAAATTATAAGGAGGTCTCTACAGTGGAATTGAAATTAGGTATGTCTATTTTCCGATTTTAAACTAGAGAAGAATATATATGCGATAAATACATGAATTAGAGGGGTAGATGTAATTACTCCTAGAAAAAACAAAAAAGATGTGAATCACTCTATATAACGATCCGGCCTGTCGTTCTGAGAGTCATAACCCCGTTTCCCCCATTTATGCTTCTTTATGTATTGTTCAGTTGTGTTGAGTTGTATCGAGTTGGTAGGGTTGGGTACGGAGTAGTCTTGGAGTGAAATGAGACACTTAGTCTCTTAGTTAGAAAGCTAAGTTAGAAAAGTCAACCGGAAGTTGACTTATGAGTAAACGAACTGGGATTTGGATTTTCATGATTCAGTTACCTTCGTTGAGTGATTTTAGATTTAGGAGTGTGTCAGGAATGCAATTTGGAGGTCTGTTGTAGAATTATGCTTGAATTGACGAAAGTTAGAAATTTGGCGATTTTGGTCGGCAGTGAAAAATTAGGTATCGGAGTCGGAACGGAATTCCGGAAGTTGGAGTAGGTTCATAGTGTCATTTGTGACGTGTGTGCAAAATTTGAGATCATTCGGACGTGGTTCGATAGGTTTCGGCGTCGTTGGCGAATTTTGAAAGTTTAGAAGTTCATGAGCTTGAATCCGAGGTTGATTTGGTGTTTTGTTGTTTTGGGTGTTCCGGAGGTTCGACTAGGTTCGGGTAATGATATATGAATTGTTGGAATTATTGATTGAGGTCCCGAGGGGCTCGGGTGAGTTTCAGATAGGTTTGGGTTGTGTTGCGCTCATTTTTCTTATGTTTCGACGTCGTTTCTTCAAGCATAAATGATATCGTATTGAACAAATGATCTCCGATTTCTTTTTTGATTAAAGCATTAGATCCGTACCGTAATTACGAACCCGTAGAAAAAAAATCGTCAAATTTGGACATCGTATGANAAAAAAAAAAAAAAAAAAAAAACAAGTATGTTCCCACCAGGTGGGGTCTGGGGAGGGTAGTATGTACATAGACCTTACCTCTACCTAAAAGGTAGAGAGGTTGTTTCCAATAGACTCTCGGTTCGGGAAGGGTAATAAGAAGAAGTGGATAGCAAGAAAGGAAGAAAGGGGAAAGAGAAAAGAAAAAGGGAGATATGTAGGATAAGTATTATCAAATACTAGCAACAAGGGATACAATATCTGAGGCGAACAAAATCACATAACGTGATAAAAATCTAAGAATATGAAGAGACAAGCGTGCTACTAAGACTATCAGCGAGCAACTAAAAACTACCCACTAACCTTCTACCTTAATTCTCGACCTCTACACCCTCCTATCAAGGGTCATGTCCTCAGTAAGTTGAAGTAGCGCCATGTCATGTCTAATCACCTCTCCCCAGTACTTCTTAGGCATATCTCGATCTCTTCTCAAATTCGCCATGGCCAATCTCTCACACCTCCTAACAGGGGCATCAATGCTTCTTCTCAAAATTGTCACTGACAATGTATTTAAAAAGTTGCACTATTTGTAAATATTAAAACCAACATATCTCCTTCATATAAGGTCAAATCCAGTGATTCAAAAGCCTAACTTGACTAAAATTTCACAAGGAATCCATTGGAGGCATAAAAAGTGAATTTCGGGATCGCTTGTCTTGAGAAACGAGGCAGAATAGCTGGTAGAAAAATGTATAAAATAAGGGTTTGTTCTTTCGGTCATATTTTGAGTTAAGGAGCTCGGATTTGGGCGATTTTGGACGTGATTTTCACCATATGGATTGGAGTAAGTGTTCCCTACTCGATTTTGGTTATATTTCATGAATCCATCTTCGTTTTTGGTATTTGATTGATGATTTCAAAGTGAAATTGAGGGAGTTAGGGTTTGAATTTTGGAGAGTTTTAAGTGAGGATTTGAGGGACCAAACGGAGTCACATTTCGACGAATTTAATACGATTAGACTCAAGAGAGTACGGGGTTTAATATTCTGCCATTTTGACTGGTTTCGAAATGTGGGCCCGGGTTTGGACAGATTTCGGATTTTTGGCATATTTATGTAGTTTTTATTGTGGAATTCGATTCTTTAGACTATGTTGATAGTAGTATTCTGATTTTGGTTTGATTCGGAGCCTTTGGAGACCGATTCCAGAGACGAGGTCATCCCGGATTAAGATTGTACGCGATTAAGGTAAGTAACAGTTTTAACTCTAACCTTGAGGGCATAAACCCGGAGAATTTGATATCATGTGATTGTTTGGAGGTGATACCTACGCTAGGTGACGGACGTGTGGGTGTTTACCGCGAGGGATTGAGACTTGGTCCGTCCCATGAGGCTGTGAGGTCTAATGGTCATTATCTGTGTTACGTATTTTCATGTTATTGAACGTCAATGCCTTTATGTTAGAGATCATGCTTAGGCTTTATTCGTGCTCATATTATTTGTACTCAGTCATAAAAATTATTGTACATATTTACCTCAGTCTCTATTATTTGCTAATATGTCGTGATACTTGATGTGGGCCGTGTTCCCTTATTTGTTGATGATGGTGAGTCTAGTGATGCACATGATTGAGTGAGGCCGAGAGCTTGGTTGTAAGGATATTTATACCATAGCGCGTGAGTTGTCCGCGTAGCACGTGAGTTGACCGTGCGGGTCCAGGTATTGATACCATAGCGCGTGAGTTGTCCGCGTAGCACGTGAGTTGACCGTGCAGATCCATGTATTGATATTATGGCACGTGAGTTGTCCGTGCTTAGCGCTTGGGCTTTGGGAGCCCCTCCGGAGTCTGTACACACCACTAGTGAACGGAGAGTGATGAATGCTGAGTGATGGAATGATATTGTTGTGAGGTTGCATTTACTTTTGCTGTTGTTGCATTTATCTGTTAAATTTCTTTGTGGAATTTACTAAGTTATGAGATTTACCTATTTATTCATGTTTATTGTAAATTGTGAAAATAAATAATTGGACTGTTTTGCTTAGCTCGTCACTACTACTCAGTTCCTTAGTTATTTATGTAACTACTGAGTCGGTTGTACTCATACTACACCCTGCACTTTATGTGCAGATCCGGGTGAGTTAGAGGGCGGCGATCGTTGAGTTCATGCCGGCTATCTTTGGAGTCTGCAAGGTAGCTGCTAGCGTCCGCAAGACCTTGTTACTCTTTTTATCATTTCTTCTTTTGGACAGTTAGACAGTTTGTATATCTTAGTTCATAGATTTAGACGCTCGTGACTTAGTGACACCCCAGTGTTTGGGGCTCGTTTTCGTATTTTCTATATTATATTTAGAAATGATTTAGTTTATCGAAATTTCAAATTTTGGAAATGATTTATTAATTCCTTAAATCGAATTAGTAGTAGTATTTTTGGGAAATAGGCTTGCCTTGTATCACGATAGGCGCCATCACGATGATGGTTAGATTTTTGGTCGTGACACTCTACAAAATAAAATAAAATGATACCAAGAAGAACCAGTATTTTAAAGGTATTTTGTTGGAAATTATACCTCAGATAGCAAAGGTATACACCCTATTTATTATAAACTAAAATAATTTTAAAATATTATTTTCTATAGCTACCTTTTATATTTTATAGAAAAATAGGTATTTATATACTACCATTGAGGCGTGAAATACGCTATTTATATTTTTTCCTTTTTTTTTTTTTTAAAATTAACACACGATTCTATCTTAGAGTTTCTCTTCTTTCTCTCTCTTCCTTCTCTCTCTCTTGGAGAAAAATACCTGCTTCTAAGGAATTCTGGCCGAATCCTCTAGGGTTACTGCAATTGAAAATACTTCTAAATTGTTGGGAGAAAGAGGGAAAAAATGGACCTTTTCTTCAAAATCAGATTCCTTCATAGCAAGGAGGGGCTCGTCGATCTAAGGTTAGGCCACTACGCGGGGAGCAAAAATGATGTCGGAATAATTCGAGTAGAGCATGGGTACTGTAACATGAACGACAGATACTGCAATATTTCGCCGGAGAAGATTTGAGGGCCGGGGTTTTTGTTCGTCTCCATTTTTACTTTTAATACAATGTATACAGTATTTTGCTTGGCCAAAAATCGCCATCACCGAGAAATTTTCTTGTCTTATTTGCTATTTAGTCACATACAATAATACAAATACATTGTAGTATAAATCCACTCAAACACATTGTATTTTTGTATAAATATATTTTTTCCTGTATTTATGTATTTCTAAGGTCTGTATTTTTTTAATACAGCTGAATACACTTGTATTCATGCATACTATACATATAGTATACATGAATACATGATATAAACATTGAAATACACTGAATACAAATATTGAAATAGAACATAGTATAAACAGAGAATACATTTAATTTTAAAATACAATACATTAAAGTAAAATACACTAAATACAAATAGAAATATAATCAATAAAATATACTGAATACTGGAGTAATAACATGTATTAGGAATACCTAAAATGTTGTTAATGCAAATACATTTGAATACACTGAATACAAAATAGTAAATACAGTAAATACAAACGTTGAATCTAATGAATGCAACAGTAAAAAAACAAATATAGAAACACACTAAATACAACAGTTATATACAACTGAAAAATCATTCTAATTAATTTGGTTGATAATGAGGCATGTTAGAATTGATTTTGTTGAGTTATATTAGAAGTGTATCACTGCTAATTGATCATATTTCCATTATTATAGAGCTAGACAGACCTATTTTTAAGGTGATTGTCGTTACTATATTCATGAATACATGGCGCGAATACATGTGAATACAGTCGTGTAAAACTGTAACCCCCTGTTTTTTAGGCAACTTTTGCTACTGTATTCATGAATATAGTAGTGCGAATATACTACCATAATAATTGAATAGTAGATATAGGAAGTAATTATGTATATGGTAGCAATAGAAAGGAGAAAATTTCACTTTATACCCATTAACTATTTACCCTTTAATGCCCAGACCCAAATTATTTACTTCTCCTACCCATGCGGCCCAAACTATTTACCTGCCCATTGCATCAGCTTATTCCCCTCATTTAGTGCCTCAGTTAACGCTATTCACCCAACCATTTTTTTCATTTCAAAAATCCCATAACCAAACCATGAGAATATATTTCACATAGCAATTACTGATTTGACTTGTGAATTTTTCTTCAGATTTTGTTTCTATCTTCAATATTATTGTACATGAGTTTCACTCCAAAATCCTCTTTCTATATTAGTATTTTTTTTGTATTTATTTGTATTTTTGAGCCCATGTGTTGTTAAAGTCATATATTAAGTTTCTCAGCTCTGATTTTTGTGTGTATGAGGATCCACCATTGATGAGCTTGAAGCTCCAATATTTAAAATTTAATATTCACCATTGTTGGGCTTGAAGCTCTTGATTTTAATTTTTTTTTTTTTTAAGATTTCTTGTTTGATTCAAAGTGGGTGCTGTTAAATATTACTTATAGTACCTTCTGGAAGTTCATACTGAAATTTGATAGCATATGGAGCTGATTTGAGGTGATTGAGATCGAAATTTTCAACTGAAAATCGAAGAAGAACCCAGCTACCCAATAGTATACTGTTACAGTATACAATATGTCGTAGGGGTATATAGCAATACTACAACAGTATAGTAGTATAGTTTACAATATACTGCAGCGGTATATTGTAATAATCGAGAAGAACATAGTTATCTAACAGTATACCGCTACATTATACAATATACTATAGGAGTATATAGTTATACTGCAACAATATATTATTATAGTATATAATATATTGTTATAGTATACTATAATAATATGCAATATACTGTAACAATATGTTATAATAGTATACAATATACCATAATAGTATACTTATAATCATAAATTCACTTGCCTTTTTCCTTTTAATTGGCTTTAAGCTTTTACCCAACTTGAGGAGCAAATTGAAAATGCTAAAAAAAAAAAAAAGAAGCAATATTATAGTATGCTATATAATGAAATGGTATACTCTTATAATTAGATCCTTTTAGAATTTTTTAAAATTTTTATTGACAACTGATATTATTTCAGTATTAAGTAAACATAAATAAATTTAACTCTTTGCGTATAATTGTATACCCTGTTGGTATAGCTATATACTATAGTGGTATCATATGTTAGTTAATATTTTTTGGTTGTATTAGCTACATTTAATTGGTATACAATTTGATTTTTCTTTAGTAATAATAAAAAAAGGAATAATAAAAATAGTGAAAACAATAAATGAAATTAGATAATGAAGAGAAAAAGAATATAAAAAAAGAATTTAAAATAAAATTAGAAAAGGAAAAAAAAGAAAGAAGAAGACGAGAAAAAAGAAAAGGAGAAAAGAAAGAAAAAAAGAAAAAAGAAAAGAAAAGAAGCATAGAAATAAAAAAGAGTTGGAGAATAAAGAAAGAATTCCCCACAAAAACTACTATGGGTAGGAAACGTAATTAGTTTGATAGGTAGAAAAACAAATGAATAGATAAGGGTAAATAGTTTTGTTTTTGTGGGTAATTGTATCGTTCTCCCAATAGAAAGTTAATAGCCATGAAACAATCGTGGTTTCTGAAAATTCCTCTATTTTGTTAAGCCCATGGACTTAAGATAATCAAAATTGAGGACCATTTTTCAAAAGCCCATTTTGGCTTCAATACCAAATCCAACCCACACCAAAAAGAAAAAAGGAATATTTCTTATCTTTCTTTTTGCTAATGTTTTGCTATAGCGAATGTGTTAGATATTCTGAGATATGGAATAATATCTTGTTTTATGCAATAACAAGAATGAGACATTTGACATTTTAGATATTTAAATTAATAAAAATTTACATTTAAGTTAACCGGTTGCCATTTTTATTATAGAAAAACGTGTCCATACTCAGTTACACAAATCATATTATTAGTTTTCCATGGTTAAGTGATTGACAGATGCTAGAGTACACATTAACAATTCATGATTAGCAGGGTTGGAGCTGCAGCCGACAAGGGTAGAGCTAGCATATTAATACGGGCTCAGTCGAACTCAACAACTTTAATTTAAATTATGTATTTATTTTTAAAAAAATCATAAAATATGTGCAAATTATTAATTTAAAATTCATTAAACTAAAATAATTAAATCTCAAACTCATAAACTTTAAATTTTGGCTACGTCTTTGGCAATCGATAAATGATGGTTAATTAGACACCCTTTGTCAAATTGTAGTGTGTATATATGCAAATTATTTCTTTTACTAATATATTAAGGCCTCATTATCTTTTTTAAAGATTAAGACGTCTGAATCTGAATACACATCTGAACATCAAGATGTATATTAAGATTAATACATTTGAATCTGAATATACAACTGAATATTAAGATGTGTATTAAGATCTGAATATTAAATGATTAAGATTGTTTGATTTTTAATATCCGAATGTATATGATTTATCTTTATTTAAAAATTAATAAACATAAAATTCAAATGAAATATTAATATTCTATCAATAAAATATATAGTTTTTAAAATATGATAGATATTGGTTGTAATGGCTAACAAGTGAATATTGACTAGAGGCGGTGGTTGGTGGTAGTTTTGGTTGATGGTGGTGGTTTAGGGTAGTAGCTAGTGGTGATTGGTAATGGTGGCGATTATGATTGAGGATGGTGGTGGTGGGTGATGATAGTTAATAATAGCGGGTGGTGGTGGTAGTTGTGATTGAGGAATGCGGTGGTGGGTGGTGGGTGATACTAGATTATAATAATGGGCAGTGTCGGCCGTGATTGTTGATGATGATGGGGTAGTTAGTTATGGTAGTTTAGGTGAATGAGTATTGATTGTGGCTGAGAATGATGGTGGCGGGAGGGGTGGAGATGGTGGATGGTGATAGTCGATAATGATGGCAGCTATGATTGATGATGGTGTGGTGGTGGTGGTGGTGTCATGGTAGTAGTTGATAATGGTAGACGGTGGCGGCAATTAATAATAAATATGGATGATAGCATCTTAACGAAATTAAGTCTATATTATAGATCTTAATCATACAGACCTATTCAAACCCATTAAGTGATTGTGAAGTAAAAAAAAAACACACTTAATGATTAAGATCTACATAATTAAGATTCAAACTTTAAAAACAAACGTACTTAACGTCTCAGATATGAATGATTAAGATTCAGACCTTCAATAATTGCAAGCAAATGAAGCCTAAATATTGTTGATAAACACTACGTATACTTGTTGATTTTACTTTAACAATAACAAAGTGGTGCCAACCACCTTCATTTGCACTCTCTCTAATAGCTCTTTCTGGCATATGCTCCCTCAGCGACCAGCCTCCGGCAAGAGCCACATGCCCCAAACGGTGGACCTACCGGTCCCCCCCCCCCCCGGCCCTTCCCTCCCAATCCAAGAAGTGACACATACGAGGAACCAATCCTCACCAAATAACCAAGAAATCCCCCCTGCCCTAACAAACAATTTCAAAACCCCCCAAATTACCCAAGCAGCAGCACCTTCGAGGAAGACTTCGCTGTCTAATAATCATGAAAATTTCCCTGTCCTAACCAACAATTTCAAAAACCTTCCTCAAAGGAACTCTTCCCACCTGAATCTCGATGGGAATATCTTTCAAGGCCCCGGAACTGCTGTTATTCGTAAAGAAGATACCCCTCATGGAAGCAATCTGGCCACTGGAACCCAATCCCAAACCTCCTATAAAGGCGTGCGAAGGAATGCAGACAAAAGCAACAGATGAGGCTGGATCTCTCTCCCCTACATACCATATGGACTGATCGAATGAAAACCAGTGGTTACCTTCACTAGAGAGGAAAATGACCTTCTAGCCCAGACATGCAAATGGACGATTATTGGTAAATTCACTCGTATTAGGCCCTCTATTGATCTCATACGCAGTGAATTTGCTAAGATTATCCCCGGAAAAAATAAATATCAAGATTGGGGCATATGATATGCACCACGTCATTATCGATTTTGACAACAAATAGGATCACTCTGAGGTTATTGCGAGAAATTACATGACCTTTGGCAGAGATAACACTATGGTTATACAAAAATGGTCAGCCTCTTTCAAACCCGATGTCGTATCTACATTCACTCCAGTTTGGATCACTCTGCCTAATCTCCCATGGAACTTTTATGAATGGGATGATCTATGCTGCATTCTTGGACCGGTGGGGGTTCCTCTTATCATGGATAAGGCAACTATGTCCAAAACAAGACCCACCACAGCCAAAGTCAGGGTGGAAATTAACTTAGCAAAACCTATTATCCAAGAAGTACTGTTGGAATTTATTAACAACAAAGGCTGTAACGAATTGGTGGTTCAAAAGATTGAGTATGAGAGGATTCCTGCCTTCTGCACCCACTACAAAACGAGAGGGCATTCTGATGCTACATGTAGGATCATTCATCCAGAACTGAAAAAACATGCTTGCAGAAAGGAAAACAATATCGAGACCAATACTGACCTCAACAGGACCATGCAGGAAATCAGCCATCATGGTGCTAACAAAAAAGGAGAAAATAGCATACGGATAGAATAAACACTAGTGCGCCAACCTCCAAAATGGCAAGCACAGCCCCAAACAATCAAACGGTGCCTGAAGAGATCATGAAAGAAGTGGATGATGAATAAGGATGGCAAACTGGTGGGAGCAAAAAGGGAAAAGGGAATGTAAATCAAAGAACAAAGGGTATAGGGACTAGCATAAGTGGGAATGACAACAACATTAAGCAGGCTAAACAAGGAAAGGTTCAACAAGGATACAAATTTAAAGAAGGTCAGAAAACTGTGGTGGTAACACACAACACTGAGAAAGGGGATGAGACCATGGATGGTGTAACTGTGGACAACACGGAGCTACTGTTTGAGGTAAAAATCAGCTCCACCCAACCCCCTCAGAAGATTACCAGACTCGACAAGGAAAGAAACAACAAGATAAAGAAGAAACCTCAAATTCAGGGGGTTAAAGGAGGCCAAAGGATGTCACGACCCGAAATCCCACCTTCAGGCCCTGATGGCGTCTAACATTGAACTCGCTAGACAAGCCAACGTTACTAGTTATTCCGAATTATTCCTTTGCTGCTTAGCATATTTAAAAGTGACATGTAAGAACAAATAAATATGAGAAAGAGGAAGGTAAGAAATTCAACATCTTAAATAATAGTTCTTACAAAAATTTCCTTAGAACATACCCCCAAGACTGGTGTCACAAATTCACGAACAGTCTAAGATTTTTGCTAAAAACAAAGTCTAAAAAAACAATACAACTGTCTCGGAAGTACAAGAGAAGACAAAAATAAAAAAATCATGAGAGAGGAGGTGACGCCAAGGCCTGCGGACGGTTGCAGGACTACCTCAGTGTCGCCTGTGGACTGAAGGACACTCCTTTGATCACTGACCACTGGGTCCGGTACCGTAATCTACACAACGTAAAGAAGTGCAGGTGTAGCATCAGTACAACCGACCCATGTACTGAGTAAGTACCGAGCCTAACCTCGGCGAAGTAGTGACGAGGCTAGGACACGACAAATAATAAACACCTGTGCAATTCAATAGTATATAATAGAAATAATGGCAGGAAGTAAACAGTTAAGTACAAATATGGGAAGAACATACCAGGATAAAAAAGGGGAAAAACACTTATTGAGTAACAGAACATGGCAACCGTCTAGTATCGGAATAACAACAGAGAACAAACAAGTGCACGACATCACCCTTCGTGCTTTACTCTCATTCTCGCCAAAACAAGTGCACGGCATCACCCTTCGTGCTTTACTCCCATTCTCACCAAAACAAGTGCACGACATCACCCTTCGTGCTTTTACCTCACAATATCATGGCACGACATTATCCTTCATGCATTATCTCTCATATCATGGCACGGCATCACCCTTCGTGCTTTTAAAATCACAATATC
>ML415895.1:13178-80780 GCA_005239525.1 Nicotiana knightiana | reverse complement strand
ATCGACTCAACAATATCAATAATGACTCAATAATTCAATCCCAAAGCCTAAATATGCATTTCCCATCATTCTTCCAAAAATACCAAAATTCGACTCCGAGCCCACTTGGTCCAAACTCGAGGTTCGGACCAAAACCCGATCACCCATTCCCCCACGAACCCGAATATACAATTTGTTTCGAAATCCGACTCCAAAACGAGGTCAAATTCCCAAAAAAATCAAAAAGCCCTAACTCTACCCAAAGCCCCAATTTTCTACCATTAAAGCCCTAGAATTCTTGATAAAAGTTGATGAAATCATTAAGAAGTTGAAAGAAACTAGTTAGGGGTTACTTACCTATGATTTGAGAAGAAACTCTCTAGAGAAAATCTCCCTTGGCCCCTTTTTTGGTGAAGAAAAAATGAAGAAGAATCGGGTGAACAGTAAACTTAAACACTGCCCGACCCTCGCACCTGCGGTACAGGAAAATTAATCGCACCTGCGAAAATGGGCTAAGCCACTGAGGGCCGCACCTGCGGAGGCACTGCCACACCTGCGGGACCGCTTCTGCGAAGAATATGTCGCACCTGCGAAATTGGGCTGGCTGGGGCTGGACCGCACCTGCGGCTGCTTATCCGCACCTGCGGCCCAAGGCTCGCAGGTGCGGGCACACCATAACTGGTGCACCAGCACTGATTTTTTTCAACTATAACATCCCGGAATCCCTCCACCCCCCTCCCCCAAAACTTACCCCAGCCCTCGGGGCTCAAAACCAAATATACACATGACTTCAAAAATCATCCTATGAACTTATTCGAGTAGTTAAACCACAATTATAATATCAAAAACAATGAATTAGACTCAAAAATCTATAGAATTTTCTCAAACTTCATAAACTTCTAAATTCTCAGATTTTGATCCGAAACACGTCAAACCAAGTCCGTTTCTTTTCAAACTTTACAGATAACTCACATAACACATATTGAATATGTTCCGTGTATCGGAACCATAATACGGGATCGGTAACACAGATTTCACATTAAAGTTCATTTTCAAAAGTCTTTCTTATTTTCAGAAAACAATTTTCTTTAAAAATTCATTTCTCGGGCTTGGGACCTCGGAATTTGATTCCGGGAATACGCCCAGGTCCCATATTTTCCTACGGACCCTCCGGGACCGAAAAATCACAGGTCCGTTTACCAAAAATGTTGACCAAAGTCAACTTTATTCCATTAATAATCATAAATCAATTGTTCAACACATTTCCACATATAGACTTCTCGGCTACGCGCTCGGGCTGTGCACGTACATCGAGGTAAGATTAACGAAGGATTTTCGGGCCTCGGAACATAGCTTTTGCTAAATTAACACAAGATGACCTTTTGGGTCATCAAAATGGAAAACTAAATAGGGAAGAAAAACTAGAAGTTTAGAGAAAAAAAATGACGTATGTCAAGACATGGATTTCCGCCAAGTTCATGTGACAACTGAGGAGATGCAAAAGCTGAGTAGANACAAGGTATAGGTACTCGTCACCTCACCTATACATTGAACATGATAATAACACATAGCACATATGACTCAACACCTATTCCCTCAAGCTAGGGTTAGGCCAAACACTTACCTCGATTCCAAGAATACAAATCAAGCCTCTAGCACTGCTATCCCTCTCGAATCCAACTCTGAAACGATAGTATCTAGAAATAATCGACTCAGCAATATCAATAATGACTCAATAATTCAATCCCAAAGCCTAAATATGCATTTCCCATCATTCTTCCAAAAATACCAAAATTCGACTCCGAGCCCACTTGGTCCAAACTCGAGGTTCGGACCAAAACCCGATCACCCATTCCCCCACGAACCCGAATATACAATTTGTTTCGAAATCCGACTCCAAAACGAGGTCAAATTCCCAAAAAAATCAAAAAGCCCTAACTCTACCCAAAGCCCCAATTTTCTACCATTAAAGCCCTAGAATTCTTGATAAAAGTTGATGAAATCATTAAGAAGTTGAAAGAAACTAGTTAGGGGTTACTTNCCCTAACTCTACCCAAATCCCCAATTTTCTACCATTAAAGCCCTAGAATTCTTGATAAAAGTTGATGAAATCATTAAGAAGTTGAAAGAAACTAGTTAGGGGTTACTTACCTATGATTTGAGAAGAAACTCTCTAGAGAAAATCTCCCTTGGCCCCTTTTTTGGTGAAGAAAAAATGAAGAAGAATCGGGTGAACAGTAAACTTAAACACTGCCCGACCCTCGCACCTGCGGTACAGGAAAATTAATCGCACCTGCGAAAATGGGCTAAGCCACTGAGGGCCGCACCTGCGGAGGCACTGCCACACCTGCGGGACCGCTTCTGCGAAGAATATGTCGCACCTGCGAAATTGGGCTGGCTGGGGCTGGACCGCACCTGCGGCTGCTTATCCGCACCTGCGGCCCAAGGCTCGCAGGTGCGGGCACACCATAACTGGTGCACCAGCACTGATTTTTTTCAACTATAACATCCCGGAATCCCTCCACCCCCCTCCCCCAAAACTTACCCCAGCCCTCGGGGCTCAAAACCAAATATACACATGACTTCAAAAATCATCCTATGAACTTATTCGAGTAGTTAAACCACAATTATAATATCAAAAACAATGAATTAGACTCAAAAATCTATAGAATTTTCTCAAACTTCATAAACTTCTAAATTCTCAGATTTTGATCCGAAACACGTCAAACCAAGTCCGTTTCTTTTCAAACTTTACAGATAACTCACATAACACATATTGAATATGTTCCGTGTATCGGAACCATAATACGGGATCGGTAACACAGATTTCACATTAAAGTTCATTTTCAAAAGTCTTTCTTATTTTCAGAAAACAATTTTCTTTAAAAATTCATTTCTCGGGCTTGGGACCTCGGAATTTGATTCCGGGAATACGCCCAGGTCCCATATTTTCCTACGGACCCTCCGGGACCGAAAAATCACAGGTCCGTTTACCAAAAATGTTGACCAAAGTCAACTTTATTCCATTAATAATCATAAATCAATTGTTCAACACATTTCCACATATAGACTTCTCGGCTACGCGCTCGGGCTGTGCACGTACATCGAGGTAAGATTAACGAAGGATTTTCGGGCCTCGGAACATAGCTTTTGCTAAATTAACACAAGATGACCTTTTGGGTCATCAAAATGGAAAACTAAATAGGGAAGAAAAACTAGAAGTTTAGAGAAAAAAAATGACGTATGTCAAGACATGGATTTCCGCCAAGTTCATGTGACAACTGAGGAGATGCAAAAGCTGAGTAGAAAAAGGAAGAGATTCAAGGCTAAAGTTTACCTCCTATTGACGAGACTAATAGCCTTGAACCTACGACTATTGATCAGACTAAGCAAATATGCGATGGTTTGGGTCAACTAAGTAAGAACATGTATGACCTGGACCTTAAGATGGCGGAGAGCTATTCTGGAAGGAAAGCTAAAGAAAAAATGCATAGGGAAACAACTAAAGATAGAACGGAAGCTCATATATATAACGTTCCTATACAGCTAGCACACCACGTAATAGATGACACAGCATACAAAGATCAGGAAAATGACACCATTATGGAAGGCTTATCTGAGGAACAACATAACTCCAAATCCGATGATGAACTCTCCCATAATTCCAGGAAGAGACTGCTTATAGCAGACATGAAGGATACTATAAATCAAGTTCAACAAAATGTCACTTATTTCAACAATTTGTCCCCAAGAAAGTTGCGATATTCGAATAAAGAGGGAACAAGTTGTTTTTCTACCTTTGGATTAGACAACAAACAAGGAAATAAGATAGCCCAATATCCTAAAGTTTCTCATGATTAATACAATTTCATGGAATATTAGGGGGATTCGGTCACAAGGTGATACGTAAAGACTCAAAACAATCAAACAATAGTATAAAATTCCTTTTGTCTTCCTTCAAGAACCAATGGCTGCAACAAGGAAAATAGATAGATTCAAAATAAGACTAGGTTACCAGTCTTGCTTTCACAACTGTTCCAACAAAATCTGGATTTTATGGTCCAATGATTATGTGTTGGATATCATAGAAGACAGAAAACAACATGTTTTAGTTCATATATCTGACATTCAGAGGCCTATATCCTTTTTCGTGACTGTAGTCTATGCCAAATGTGATGAGCAACTAAGGAACACTCTGTGGGATGATCTCAGAACAACTGTCAGTTCCATCAATGGACCATGGGGAGTTGTAGGGGAATTCAATGTTATCTCCAGCGCTGAATAGAAAATAGGGGGCAGAGACTTTAGAGTTGAGGAAAGTCTTAACTTCATCTCTTGTCCCTCTGATTGTGAACCGCAAGATGGAGGCTATGTAGGAACTGGTTTCACATGGAGTGACAATAGAGACCCTCCAAACACAATATGGAAAAGACTGGACAAATTGGTTTGTAACGCGGAATGGTTTGACTTATTTGGTGGGACATCATTCACACATATGTCTAGATCCTGTTTTGATCATTCTCCTCTATTGCTTGCTTGTGGATCTAATCCTCCTGAACAGGTTAGATACTTCAAGTTTCTGAACTTTTGGGTGGATCATGAAGAGTACCTCAATGTGGTTCAACAAGCCTGGGTGGGTGATGTCGATGGAAGTCCCCTGTATAACTTGCATCAAAAAATCAAGAGAGTATGCAATGCCTTAAGCTTGTGGTATGTTTGGGGATATCTATGAGGAACCAAAAAGGCTTGAAATGGAGATTATAAGACTGGAAGAAACATACCTTAATGACAACAACCAAAGCAACAGACTCAATCTTTCTAAGGCTAAGGCAGAATTCACCAGGTTCTTGAAGCTGCAAGATAGTGTGCTAAGGCAGAAAGCCAGAGTCAAATGGTTATCTGAAGGTGATGAAAACACTGCCTTCTTTCATGGTGCTATTCGTGATAGAAGATAAAACTATCCATCATGAAGATCAAAGGTTGTAATGGTAGCAGGGCTGAGGGTACTGTTGAGATAGTTGATGCTGGTGTAAACTTCTTTCATGACCTGTTTACTGTTGATAACGCCCCAGAAGATATCCAAGCCTTGAATATTATAAAGAGGCTCATCAGTGTTGATGATGACAATTTCCTAATGTCCACTCCTTCTATCCAAGAAGTCAAAGACAGTGTGTTCTCTATTGACCCTAATAGTGCTCCAGGACCATATAGCCTTAGTGGAAAATTCTACCAATCTGCTTGGTCTGTGGTTGGAAATGATATTCATAGAATAGAGGTGGCCTTTGTTCATGGGGTTGTGCTGCCTAGATCTATCTCTCATACCTGCCTAGTGATGCTCCCTAAAGTAGACTATCCTCAAAACTTCTCAGATATTAGACCTATTAGCCTTTGTAATGTTCTGGAAAGATCATTGCTTAACTTATCAATTCTAGAATTAGCTCCCTCTTGCCTAAATCATCTCTACTAACCAAAGTGGCTTTGTGAAAGGTAGAGCCATCACTGAAAACATTCTTCTGGCCCAGGAAATCATTTCTGATATAAGGAAACCAATGAGAGGTGGCAACGTGGTTATTAAACTAGACATGGCCAAAGCTTATGATAGAGTCTCCTGGCCATATCTATGTTTCATGCTAAGGCATCTAGGATTCTCAGGGTAATGGATCAACCTCATTTATAAGTTCATTTCTAATAATTGGTACTCCCTGATCGTCAATGGTAGCAGGTATGGTTTCTTCAAATCTAGCAGAGGTCTTAGGGAAGGGGATCCGCTCTCTCCCTCTCTCTTCATCATCAGTACAAAATTATTGTCTCAAATTCTCAATGCCCTCCAAAACAATAGGAGGTTCCATGGTTTCTACATGAAGAGACACGTCCCTCAAGTCAACCATCTGGCCTTTGCTGATGATACTATTCTCTTCTCTAGTGGTGAAAAACACTCCTTCCAGCTTATTCTAAATATATTAAAGACTTATGAAACTGTTTCTGGTCAATTGATAAACAAGAACAAAAGCTGCTACTCCATGGCGGATAATACCCTCAGAGCTCCATCAGAAGAGTGGGAAGGATCCTTAGCATGAGGTTTGATAAACTCCCCATGAGATACCTAGGTTGCCCTATTAATTATGGGAGAAAGAAGATGTATATTTTTGCAAATATGGTTACTAAAATCATCAACAAAGTTAGAGGATGGCACCTAAAGTTTTTATCTAGTGGGGGCAGAGCTATCCTTATTAGACATGTTCTCCTAGCTAGCAATACCCACATTTTGACAGATGTTCATCCTCCTAAAGGGTCACTAGAAATGATTGAGAAGTACATAACCAGATTCTTTTGGTCTGGACAAGAGGAGGGGGGAAGATATCATTGGGTCTCCTGGTCTAATTTGTGCTATCCACATGAGGAGAGAGGGTGCAAATTTTAGAAGACTTGAAGACATCAATCAGGCTTTCACGGCTAAACAATGGTGGAACCTGAGAACCAGTAATTCCTTATGTTCTCAATTCATGAAAGCCAAATACTTTGGCAATGAGCATCCGGCCAACCTTCAGTGGAGGAGGGGGCAATCACATAGGTGGAAGGCCATGTGCAAGTTAAAGAGTGATCTGGAACCCTGCATCAAATGTCAATTGAAAAAAGGAAACATTAGTTTTTGGTTTGACAATTGGTCAAAGCTTGGTCCTCTACACAATAGAATGGAAGAAAATTTTGTTCTGGATAATATCAAGGTCAATGAAATTTTTAAAGAGGGTCTTTGGGACTGGTCCAAACTGAGCATCCAACTTCCTGATAATGTGAAAGACCAGATTTCAGCCCTCAGTATCAATCTTCATCCTGACGAAAATGACTACCCAATCTGGAATGTGACTGAAAATGGGAAATTCTCCACAGCCTAGGCATGGAAAAAGCTAAGACAAAGGAAACATGTTTCCAGTTTTGATAGCATAATCTGGCACAAAAATGTTCCCTTTAAAATGGCATGCATTACATGGAGAGCTGTCCATGACAGAGTACCTACTGATAATAGAATTAAAAAATTTGGCACTAATATTGTGTCAAAGTGTTGTTGTTGTACATGTTTAAATATGCAACCTGCAGAAGAGTCTGTCTAACACTTGTTCATTAGCGGGCAATATGCGCAACTCATATGGGACTACTATGCTGGCAGGATTGGCATTGTATATAGGGGAGTATCACTTAGAAACTTACTTGTCAACTACTGGAACTATAACACTGCTAATTCTGTGGCTGCTTACATTTGCAGGATACTTCCACCTATAGTAATATGGAAATTATAGAGGTCAAGATGCAGCTCTAAATATGAAATGGAGAGGCCAGCAGTTACAAGATCAATCTCACTTATCAACTTCAATATCATTCAGATTTCCAAAGCTCAATTCAGGAAACTGGAGCTCAACTGCACATGGGAGAATATGTGCAGAATTTGGGAACTACCTCTAATGGAAACTAACACTTTTGTGGTGAAATGGATTAAACCCCCTATCCTGTTTGTGAAACTTAACAGTGATGGCTCATGCTGAAATAGAGAATGTGGAGGAGGGGGAGTAGTGAGGGATAGCCTAGGCAAATTTATAATGGCCTACTCCATTCCCTTTGGGCAAGGTTCGAGTAACTAGGTTGAGGCATGTGCCTTCTTGTTTGGGATCAAGTGGTGTATAGACCAAAATTTCAACCTAATCACTGGTGAAACGGATTCGATGCTTCTGTACAACTGCATCTCTGGCAATTGGACTATTCCGTGGAGAATCAAGGAAACAGTACAAGATATTAAGAAGCTTATTAATAGACAGGGGATCTTCACTAACCATTGTTATAGAGAGGCCAACCAAGTCGCAGATAGGATGGCGTCTCTAAGCCATGTCAGGAAAACCAGTACATATGTACAAATGTTTGCTCTCTACCTAGCCAGATTAAAGGCATGTTGCACACAGATAGATGGCAAATGCCTTCATTTCGAGTCAAGAAGAGGAAACCAAGCATGCTCACCTACGAGCCGCCATGAGTTCCCAGCTTTATTGCCACTCTTTTTGGGCCAACTAGTTTTTTGTTTATAGTTAGGGAATGTCTCTACTTACAAACCTTGAGACCTGCTAGTACATGCTCCAAAATATATATATGAAGGTAAGGTCTAGTCCTCCTTCGGCAACATCTTTTTGCACACAGTGGCAATAAAATCATGACTCGTGTTTGAAAAAAAAAATGAAGCCTAAATATTGAATATCGTTATTTTTGAATTTAACATTGTTCAATTTTTTAGAAAAAATGTATAATAAAAGTACATGTCAGATATTTATTAGGTTGATATAAATATTTATTTTTTTCATTCTTGAATGCCCATTGGCCGCGTTTACCGTGGCACGATGTTGTCTTTTGAAGCATGGGAAGAACTGTCTTCATATTTGATAAAATCAGGAAAAGCTACAACTTGGAATCCAATAAACAATTACAAATATTCGGAGGCCAAAGGTGTAAGATTTCATGAGAGGCAAAAAAAAGATTTAAGAGTAAAGAATGTTGGAATACTAGGTCTGTATTGGTTTAAGATCAGGAGATGATGTTGTATAAAACGATAAGTGAGTCCTCTTTTCTAAAAGCAAAATCTCCGTATTATAATGGTACATGACAGAGGCGAATTTATGATTTAAGCTCGGTAAGTTTAACTTTAAAATATTAGATTCAGACGTACTATTTGTTGAAACTATAATAAATTTTTATAAATAAGTTTATGCTCTTCGTAGGAAATACTAGATTTAAATAAACCTGAAGTCCGAATGCTATATCCGCCGCTGATATGTGGTGTATCTCCAATGTTCAAAAAAAGAGGAGATTATCACGTAGAAAAACATAGTTATCTCAACTTCTTATCAATAACACACTAAGGATCAAGATAAAGTTGTTTAATTATGTATTTTTTATTGAGTTTTGTGATAATTAGAGACATATTTAGTATTTAAATTTGATGGATTCAGCTTTATATCATATAGATTTGCATAGTGATAATTAGAGAAATAGGGGAAATTTGGAAAGCTGAGTAGGGAGGCAAAGCTTTTCATTTTCTGAAGTTTTCTAGAAAAGGTAAAGTTAAAGTGCCAAATTATTCCTAATCGCAATTGCAATTTGAAATCTCTTGTTAGTTTTGTTGTGTGATTTCGTTAAGCAAATGGACAAAGTTTGCAATTTTGAAAATACTTATTAGAGAGAAAGGCAAAGTACGTACCTCCTCTCCACTATTGTATTTTTTTTTTCAAAACTGTCAAAAATAATCTCTCTATCTTCACAAAGTAGGGTTAAGGTCTGCATATACACTACGTTATATTATTGTTGTTGCATAAGTACCCCTAATTAAGGGCGGATTTTCAACTACTTACCTTTATTTTTGCGAAAATCCTATTAGCAATAGCCACCTCTTGATGTTAAACTAATAGCCACCTCATGCTCTCTATGCCACTAGACCTAATTTTAGTTTCTCATTAGAACACTACTTTAAAATGGAGGTAGTAATGGTATTTTAACTCTTGCATGTTTATCACGCAACAAACGTGTAGTCTCTAGCAGAAAGTTGTTCAGGATCATAAGAAATACAAATTAAAATGAGTTTTAAATTCTTGGAACTCCCTAGCTAATTCTTCTAAAGAAGTTGAACTAGCAAGGGATATAAGAATAATCCACATTGCTTATGGACATAGGCAAATTTAAGATTCAAATTTAATGGATTCAACTTTTAAGATTTTTAATATTGAACTTATTGTGCTGTTATAATTATGGGATCAAATCTAAATTGTTTTAAGATTTTAATAAGTTTTTACATATAAATTCATATCTCGAAAATTATGAGTTCAGTTGAACCCGTATCCGAAACGTTACATCTTCCCCTGGTTGTGGGAATTATAAGCTATTGTCTCCTTATATGGTCTTTACCAATCATCCTCACTTTAAGGTAGAGGCAGAGTCAGAATTTAAAGTTTTAGCTCTTGTATTATGACACACTCCAAACGTTCAACCCTAGATACTCGCACGGGGTGATCGAGAGAATGTGTTGTTGCTATTCTCATCTCATTTATAAGTTAACTTTTTGGATTGAGTTTGAATCAATATCGCTATTTAAAAGAAAAAAGTTAATATTACTATCACTATTAACAAAAACGAAAGAAAAAAAGATAAAGAAGAAAAACAAATGCTTATATTCGACATATAGATTCTGAGTTACATAAGCAGATTGATTATTTTGCCACAGTGCTGATAAGATACGAAAAATAAAGATATAAGTTAACCTACACCATACATATTATTAATATATATCAATAAATACATGGACTCCAATACACAAAATCCGTATCCAAAAGGGGATTTGCTGATCAAACCAAGCATGCACAAATATAGCCCACAATCCACTATTAGAGTTTTGATCGTTAGGGGCTGATCCAATTTATGTAAATCTGTTTGACTGGGCATAAAGTTTAAGAAAAAATGAAGATTTTTGGAATGTGTGGTCCTAAACAAGTCAAAAAGCGGTCCATATTATTTATGTGATTATAAAAGCTTCTCATTAAGGATAGAATTGTAAGTTTAAGCTAAATTATTTTCAAATTTATAAAAGGATCATTCTTTTTGGAACTGACCAAAAAAGAAACATAAACTGGAACGGAGAGAGTAATAGATATGAACAACAACAACAATAACAACAAAAACAACAACAACAACAAAATACAACAACAAGATACCCAGTATAATCCCACAAGTACGGTCTGGGGAGGGTAGTATGTACGCTGACTTACCCCTACCTGACGAGATAGAGAGGCTATTTCCGATAGACCCTAAAACTTTAAAGTTGAACCCACCCACAGTTTAAATTCTGGATCCACATGATCATACACAACGAAAGAATATACTCCTTGCTTTCCAGTTTATATGAACCTTTCCGTTTTTTTAAGAGTCAACTTGACTAGTCTTTGAAGCTAATTGGATTAGATTAACTCAATAATTTAAAGTTGAAATTTTAGATATTCAAAAACTATACGAAAAGTACTATAAGTTGTAATTCTTCTCATATCAATATGATGAAAAAGGTATTTAAAATATTAGTTAAAGTTTCTATAATTTGAATCTCGAATTAAAAAGTTTAAATCATCTCATATTATAATTAAGGACCTAGTTCCATTATATTCTTGAAAAAAACATGTGGTCCCAAATTTCCATAAATAAGATGAATTTGAACGGATTAGTCTCCCTGTTTATGTTGCTTCACAAGCAACTCATCAACTATATATACTTTTTAAGATTGCATGTCACCTTCATATCATATAAATAAAGGTTAAATGCTTTAATATAAATCATAGTCTACTCATAAATTTTAGCCTGTATGACATGATCTACCAGGCTGTAACAAAAGAAAAAGATAATACTTCCTCCGGTCCATTTTAGTGGAGCTTTTGCATCTATATCTGATTTTGGATTCACAATTGAACCTATACTCATTTTGCAAAAAAGATTGCAAGCATATCCACTTTACGATCAATTTAAGCTTGTCAGATTTGAAGTTAAAAGAAAAAATGTCTGAAGTGAAAAAAATTACACTTCAATTGCACTTAAGGCCAAATAGGTCTGAAGTACAACCAATGGTTTCATCCACATAAGGCTAATAAGTCTGAAGTGAAAAATTGCACTTCAGATACACTTAAGGCCATAAGTCTGAAGTGAAAAATTGCACTTCAGATGCACTTGAGGCCAAAAAGTCTGAAGTGCAACAAACATTTTCATTTACTTAAGGCTAATAAATCTGAAGTGAAAATTTACACTTCAAATGCACTTAAAGCCAATAAGTTTGAAGCGAAAAATTGCACTTCAGATGCACTTAAGGCCAAAAGGTCTGAAGTGCAACAAATGTTTTGCTACACTTAAGACCAATAAGTTTGAAGTGAAAAATCGCACTTCAGATGCACTTAAGGCCAAAAAGTCTGAAGTGCAATAAAGGTTTTCATTCATTTAAGGCCAATAAGTCTGAAGTGAAAATTATTTATTCTTCGAATTATAACAATCCAATATACGATTTAATACCTAAATCTACTCCAAATGAGCTCAAATTTGAAACATAACCTCCAAATATCATCAGGAACAAATCTCAATCATCAATTTGTCAAAACAACAATAAATTTAATGAACTCATCTTACAATTAAAAAAAAATAAGAAGAAGAAACCCTAAGGAATAGTAAAAAATAAAGCGTCATAACAGCCCTCCATTGTAAAACATCATAAACTACATTAAAATATATTCACAACCACCATATAAAATTATTATCACCCGAAGAAGAAGAAGAAGAAGAAGAAGGAGGAGGAGAAGAAGAACATAAAGAAGGAGAAAGAGGCCTGAAGTTGTTTAAACGTGGGTACAAGTTAAAAAAATTTTAAAATATGAGTATAAATTAAATGGGGCCGACCAAATAAAACGCCCGTACAATTTTTACCATTTTAGTTGCCATGTTTCTTTTTTTGTACGCCCTTTAAGAAATTATTTTATAAAAGCTTTTTGACTACTATAATCTTATTTAATACTCTTCACATTTAGGTTTCCTATGTTATATAGTCCGTGTTTTTACTATCAAGAACATTTAATAATAAGGGTAAAATAGAAAAAAAGTAATTAATTATATTTTGATTTTGGGACCCTTTGATTTTCTGAAACGACAATTATTTGGACTAGATATATTTAGTAAGCACGACAATTAATATGGACCGGAGAGAATAGTTAATAATCATTTTTCCATAGGCTTTTAAACCCAAGTATGTCCAAATTAAACAAAGAAAGGGAAATATTAATGGGTAATTTTCTCTGTAAGTGGATTTGTGTACATTGTGATAGCAACATCTATCACGCAAATAATTCAGGAGAAATGACCTAACTATAGTGTTTAATTTTTGCTTCTTTCAAATAGTAGAAAAACAACTTTTGCACTTTTTTTATTTAACGTGGTACTCAAAACACATTTATCCGACTAATTTAGATAATTACAGAGAAGCCCTATGTACCATTTTCATTCTTAGGGCTTGAACTTGACATCTGTAATTAAGAATAAAGGAATTTTATCCATCCACACTGCTAGAAATTCGGTCAAAAACTGATTGCGGTCAATCGAACAAAGTCGTTCGGTTTTTTAAAATTTTTTAATTTTTAATTTTTTTTACGAAACTGATCGACTTTGGTTGTTTTTTATTTTTTGCGAAAATATGCGAAAAATTATTTTAGCATCCCGCAAAATTTATTTTTTAAGAAATCGACCTAAATCGGCCGGTTTTTCATATAAAATAAATTAAAATTAATATTCAAAAAATTGATCGAAATTGGCCGGTTATTTCAGTCAGTCATTTTAAAAGACCAACTGACTTCGGCCGATATTTTTATATTTTTAATAAAATCGATCGAAATGTCGGTTGTTTTCGCGCGGAAATGCAATTAAAGAGTACAAATAAATTAAACGAAAGTCTTAAACCAAAATGTACCAATAGTCTAATGGTAGAATAGTACACTGCCACAATATAGACCCTAGTTCGAGTCCCAGACGGTGCATATTTTAATTGCATAATTAAAAATACTGGCCGACTTTGTTGGTTTGTGAAAAAACATTTATTGGCCGAAATCGGTCGGAAATTGCAACCGACTTCGGTCGCTATTCTTTACCTAACAACTTAATTTTGACGAATTAAAGTCGATTGAAAATCGATCGATTTTTTTAATTTTTCAACTGATTTCAACCGATATTTCTGAATGATTTTTAGATAGTTTTCTAGTAGTGCCACCACGTCACTTAAGGTAGAAAAACAACTCCTATCTACTCGAAATAATATTTTCCCCCAAACACTTGGCCAAAGCATCTTTATTAACTCTTCAAAACATATAAATAATTTTTTTAAAACTAAAAAGACACTTTTTTTAGTCTTCTAGACACTTGGCCAAATAGGCATCTTCAGGAAACACAACTTTTTCAAGAAGTAGAAGGGCCAAAAGCTATTGATTGTGCGAAAAAAATATCACACGGAAAGTAAAAAACAAAAAATCAATTACTTATAAGGTGTTAGATACTCTAAATCATGTGTCGCCTTTCAAAAAAAATTGTGCTAGCTTGGTCCAAAACGGATAATATTATACGATATTAAAAGTAGTATCGTTGAGCTGATTTAGCCCAAAAAAAAAAAAAAAACTAAGAGTTGTTTCTTTTCAACAAAAAGAAAATGTGTGCTAAAATATGTGGATTAGAAGGTGTCACTGTCTGCCTTAAGCAAGTTAATTAAATGACGTTATCAAGTTAGTTCACCTTAATTATGAGAATATTCAAATGAAGGCAACAAACTGATGCTGATGTTTAATGCAAACTTAGTGGAATCTGACTGGTGAATCCAAACATTCTATTTATAAATGTGCTCTTTCACTAAATCGAATTTATTTATTGTCTTAGAAAAGAATAATTGCGCTTTGGTAGTCCACTATGTTGATTGTTCCCTATTTCATCCTTGACATATACGACTACGACAAGTAAGGGTTGTTCAAATGGTAAACATTCTTCACCTTTAATTTTGAGGTTGTGGATTTAGAGTTTTCTGCATAGGGATTACAAAATTATACGACTAGGCATAGTTAAATCTCGATTTATTTAAATATTTACTTTTGTTTTTCCCTGGTATATATATAAAATTTTAATTACCAAAAAAATATGTACATTTGATCCCTATTCTATTTTAAAGAAGTCTCAAAAGTTAAAGAGTTTGTTAACTACTAATAACTTATGGTAAGTGGAAGGTTAATTATTTGGTACGTTTTGTCCATACTTTGGTACATACCTTATAACATAATGTGACAATTTTTCCGACATATTCAAATCCAAAATATGGAATATTATAATACAAACAAACATTTCTATAATGACCTCATTTGTTTCGATGTTTTTTTGGATGCTATAGAAAAGTACAGTTATAGAAGTCATATATTATAACATAACATGAAAATATATAGAAATGACAGTTATATATGAATGCCGTTATAGAAAGATCTGATTATATTTCAATTTTTTTTTTTTTTGGTCGAAAGAGATGATATATAATATTAACTAGTAAGAGCCATTACAAACAAAGCTAGTGCTATTAAAAGCATTATAATTTCCTGATTTGGCTAAATAAGTACGAGTACCATCTGAGATTTGTCTAGAAAACTAGTTCTAGCTTATCCCTTTCCATATGTGGAAAGGTACATAAAGATGGAAGAGATACACAAAAATGGGGACGCACACACTACCACTACTGAAAGTGGGGTCACTGACACCCGAAAAATTCGTCAAAATTTTTATATACTTACAAATATTTTAAAAAAATAATCAGATATTAGCATAGGCTCCCGTATCAATCTTTATGAGCAGCGATAGATTTATATTAAATATTATGATGCCTCTGCGACCGTCACAAATAATAGATCAAAGTGCATACTCTAATTAACTCTCAAGTACTTAGATGTATATCTTGAGGTATCCTGAGGAGCAAATTATAATTTGTCAATAACTCGGGAACCAAAGACGTAATATTTCATTAAAAAAAAATCTAAAAAAATAATAATAAAGGAAATAGTAGTTGGAGACATGGTGCATTTCACAAGTCATGTGTCTATTTCTTTATAGAGAAAAATTGAAAGCTTACTTTTTGTTTTTGAATAGGTAAATTACGTATCCAATAACTATTTATACGTAAGAAAATTCAAACATGACACCTAAATTTCACTGTAGATAAGTTAGTGCAAAGTTGGGAAATATACGTGCAATTGCATTTCAGAGTCATTCAGTTTGGTAAAAGTAGGGGTTTTGAGCAACAAGAAATTATTCTTAATTCCAATTAGAGTAGTTGTCCAATTGTTAGCTACCTAAATTGCTTGGCTCATCAATTCTTGGGAGGAAAACACCTAGGACAAAAACATGGTCAAAAATTGATCAAATCATTCCTTTAGCTTGTTGTTCATGTTTAAAAACAATATAGAAATTAACGTCGGACGGATTCTGTAGCTGAACAATATATTTTTGTCGCTAATTCAGTTTGACAATGAATTAATGATGAATCAAAAAATCCTTCTAGCAATAGAAAACTTAGTGATTATTAATCTATCACGCTTTTGAACTATGAGATACAAAATTTGATAATTTTTTGTTTTTTAGTAATTTTCTACACATATATTTATATTCCGTATTAAAAGTAATGATTCAATTGAATTGGTACTATAATGTGCTACACTAATTTGTCACCAATAACTTTAATTTCATGGTTAATATACTCAATAATTGGCGCTAATTTATTTTTTTGGTGGGAAATCTTAGGGGATAAAAATTTTGCTACGAAATTTGTGTTTTATCACTATAAGTATGTGACTCCTTCATTTAAGTACGAAATGTAATTTTTGTCACTGAAGTTAATTATTAATAACGACTTTTTAATTGTAACTAATAATTTCAATTTGTTGTGGTGCTGAATGGCGAAATGTAAAGTAATCTAGAATTTGGTGTTCATTCATGTCCCTATATAGTTTCCATAGTTAGGTATTACAAAACACGCAATCAAAAGTTGGTTAAAAATGATAGGCACAAACATCTGTCGACCGTCAATTAAAATTTTGTTCATACCTGATGTTTATATTAAATTTAATAAATACGTAACATATGTGTATACCTGCATTTTTTTATTTTTTGACATAGTTATTATTAACATCATTTTTCACGGTTATTTTTTTTGACATAGTTGTTATTAACATCAATTTTCACTTAACCGTAGTAAATTATTGTAGTTTGGGATAAACATCAAGCGCAGATAATTTTTTCGACCGAACCGATATATGTTTGATTGGTTTTTTATTTGATTTTTTTCTATAGTGCCCAAAAATGGTGCATGTCAATGGTATTTTGTCGCTTCTTATATTTTCCAGCTTTATTTTGTTTTCTTTTCTTTTTCATAGCTAGTAATTTGTATATGGTGGTCCATCTCGAATAGTTGCTTTTGTTAAAAAGTAAATAAAACAAATAGCATCAACAACAGTAGAAAGAGACTACAGAGAAAGATCAAGAAAGGAGGAAGAAAGTTCACTTAGCCATCTGTACAAAAACATCTATTTTCACCATTCAATATTCTTAAACAATTTCTTCTGGAGAGACAATGACAATTTCTAATAGGATAATGGCTCACAGCTATTTTTCAACTCAAAAGGACATAATATTTTTCTTGTTTATTTGTTAAGTGTAAATTGAGAATATTGAAAAGAGAATATACTGAATTTGAAAAAGGGGCATTCATAATGAAACAAATTAAGAGTAAGACTAATAAATTGAAGGATTTTTTTTTCCTATTGTCACGACCCGAAAACCAACCCGACCGTGATGACGCCTATCGTGATACTAGGCTAGCCAATTCATTATGCATAACATGAGAAAAACTTTAGTTTGATTCAATATTAACCAGCATTTTATAAATCTTCCATTTTTAACATTTCAAAGCAAATAAAGTTAGGTGAAACATTTAAATACAGCCCCAAAACCCAGAGTCATCAGTCATGAGCAACTAAAAGAAAATACAAAATCTGGTGATGTTCCCTTACTACAAACCAGTTTGAGAATAAACAAAACGACTAATAGGAAGGAGAGAGACAAGGTTGCGGACGTCGTGCAGCTACCTTGCAATCTTCGAAGTGCTCCCTGAGAGTAAACCAGCGCTCACTCGGTCCTAGTACCTGGATCTGCACACAAGGTACAGAGGGTAACGTGAGTACACCAACTCAGTAAGTAACAAGCCCAACTTGTGGACTGAGAGGTAGTGACAGACTAAACCTCCATATTCATGACAGAATAAACATACAGAAATTTAGGCATGCTTTCAGTTAACTAGACAGCTCAAGTGATAAGATAAACACAGTTCCGAACAGTTTAACACATATATCTTGATGTATTCTACATGCCAATGCATCAAAAGTATGAAATTCACAATAGCTCCCACTCTCAAATACTCGTCCATTCAGTACAGTATATGGATCACATAGCCCAGGGAAGATCCATCCCAAATACGTACATACATCACTGATCTCAGTCGCTCAGTACCGATGGAAACAGGCCAATCCAGCCTCGTGGAGAAGATCCATCTCCAAGCACAAACACTTCAGACAAGATCCATGTCCAGGGAAGATCCATCCCAAATACGTACATACATCACTGATCTCAGTCGCTCAGTACCGATGGAAACAGGCCAATCCAGCCTCGTGGAGAAGATCCATCTCCAAGCACAAACACTTCAGACAAGATCCATGTCCAGGGAAGATCCATCCCTCAAATATCACTTCGGACAAGATCCATGTCCAGGGAAGATCCATCCCTCAAATATCACTGCGCTCACTAGGGGTGTAAAGACTCCGGAAGGGCTCCTCTTTGCCCAAGCGCTATAACAAGCCAACGAAGGCATAATCGATATCTCGCTGCGGCGTGCAGCCCGATCCCATACTGTCACTGTATATCAGGCTCTCGGCGTCACCCAGTCATCACTCTCCAGTCTCGCTCACATGGGCTCACAATGCATGAACTAGCCCGAATCAATGATAAAATGTGCAAAATCAACAATTACCGAGACTCAGACATGATATGGTATGAAATGACAGGACTGAGAATATAATATCAATGAAACACATGAGATGACAGCAATAAGCGACCACTTGGGTCCCAACAACATCGGCGTGAAGCCTTAACATAATATCTAGCATGATTTCTAGCATGTTCGCATTTAAGACGACCACTCGAGTCTCAGTATTTAGCATGATTTCCCGACTGTTCACGTTAGTCACATTGACATAAGCACAGATATCAACAAGAGCGAACCAATAAACGGTGCCATGGCATGAACCAGGTCACGAATCAAGCCCGTCACTTGGCATGTGCGTTACCTAATTCTAATCACGTAACACGTAGCTCGGGGTTTTGAACCCTCAAAACCAAGATTGGAAGCGTTACTTACCTTAATCAAGCCAAAACTCTACTCCGCAATGCCCTTGCTGCTCGACTCGGCCAAAAATCTCCCTGAATCTAACCAAAATCAGCACTATATCATTAGTATATGCTAAAGGAGCGAAGCCCACATCAAAATTATCAAATTACATCACAAATCCTGAATACGGCCAAACTCGGCCCCCAGGCCCACGTCTCAGAACTCGACACAAATCACGAAACTAGAACCCTTACATTCCCACGAGTCCATACATACCAAATACGTCAAAATCTGACGGCAAATGACCCTTCAAATCCTTAAATCAAAGTCTCAAGTTTCCAAGCCCTAACCCCTTAATTACACCATTAAATCCCACAAATTTCATGATTAATCAGTCAAATATCAATATAGAATCGAGTATTAGGTTAAAAAAATGTTACCTCAATGTGTTTCCCTTGAACCCCTCTTCAAAATCCCTCAAAAAGCTCCAAACACGTCTTAAAAAATGGTGAAGTATAAGAAAATTCGCGAAGTGCAACTTATATAGGTTCTTCTAGGGATTCCGCACCTGCGGACACTTAACTCGCACCTGCAGACTCGCATCTGCGGTCCCAGGTGCGCATCTGCGGAACTCATTACGCCCACTGCGCATCTGCAGTTGCCCCTTCGCACCTGCGGGCTCGCAGGTGCGAGCCTCTCTTCCGCACCTGTGCTCAATTGCCTAGGCTTCATCTTCTGCATCTGCGATCCATAACCGCACCTGCGGCTCCCCATCCGTAGGTGCGGCCACACCAGAAGAATTACACCAACCTATTTTCAACATTTCAAACTTCCCAAATCCAATCCATTAACCATCCAAAACACGCCCGAGGCCCTCGTGGCCTCAACCAACTATACCAACACGTCATATATCAACACACGAACTAAGTCGAACCTTCGGAACACTCAAAAAAATACTAAGACACCGAACAATTCCATAATTCAAGCCTAAAGGATTTCTAAACTTTCGAAATTCGCCAATGATACCGATCTGACCAAACCTTATCCGAATGATCTGAAATTTTGCAGACACATCCCAAATGACACTACGAACCTGTTTCAACTTCTGGAATTCCATTCCGACCCCGATAGCTAATTTTCCACTGCCGACCGAAAATTACCAAAAAATCCTATTTCGCCAATTCAAACCTAATTCTATCGCGGACCTCCAAATAGCATCCCGAATACACTCCTAAGTCCCTTATCACCTAACGAAATCATCCAAACCATAAAAACCCCCATTCCGAGATCATATACCTATAAGTCAACTTTCGGTTGACTTTTCCAACTATTGAACCAAGCTAAGAGACTAAGTGTCTCATTTCATTCCACAATCACTTTGAACCCGATCCAACCAACCCAACTGATGATAGTCTATAATTACATATTTTAGTCGCTTATTACACTCTAATTTACTTCACTTTAATTGAGTTCGAGCTTTAATCGCTAGTGTTTTGCACTAACTGTATGTTTTATGCCTTGTAGGAGTGATTCCGAGCTATATAGATGTTATGGAATGAATTCAGATGATTTGGAGCTTTAAAGTCTGAGTAAAATTCCAAGGAATTAAGTCGGGATCGTGTTCATGGATCAAATTTGATAGTTAAGAACAAACGAAGACTCGAGTAGGCATATTGCGCACTGTCTAGTAAAATAGAAATAACTCTTTGCTACGAACTCCATTTGAGCTATATAATATATGGTTGGAAAGATAAATAAAAGGGATACGACTTTCATGTTTTATATTTTCCAGATTCCAAACGGAAATGGGTGAAAAGTTCGCGGCAAGTGCGCGGCTGCGCACTAACCGCGCAAATGTGGTAGAAACTTTTCGATATGCGCGGCCACTAGCACGGGTGTAGCGCGGCCGCGCACATCCAGACCTGAAAATCTGTCTTTTTTCGCGTAGGAGAAGGTATAATTATTTGGGCCCGACCCTAATTGGTATATAATTATGTGCACCAACTCAATCTTATGTATGGAATGTGTGTGGAATGTGTGTGATATGTGTGGTGGTCGAGATGGTCACTTTCATGGTTGTGCTTATATTTATATCTTCCCCCAACCCCTTACTTTGATGGTTCTTCTTTTTCTTGTGAAGTTAATAGGAACCAAGAACCCCGGTATGAGGACTTGAAAGAGATCGAGGATATGCTAAAGTTCCTTACGGAACAATATGATGGGATACAACTGCGGGTACAAAAGCAAGAGGCAAATATTCACAACTTGGAGGCTCAAGCGAATAAAGTAATTGAACCCTGTAAAGCGCAACAAGTTGACATTGTGGATAGTAGCCAATATGAGTATGAATTGGCTGCAGAAATTGTCATTATACTGGAGGATTTAAAAAAATACGAGGATGAGCTAGAGGAGATGGATAGAGTAGAACACCAACAATCAATCGAACTAGATTTTGAGGATGCCAATGTCGTAGAAGAGATACTAGAGTCAACCAAGGATATTGAGGATACATATTTAGTTGACTCTAGTGTCATTAGTGTTAAGGATGTTGACAATCCCAATGTTTGTGTAGTTGAGCGCATTGGTCCACACTCCAAGCACTTTTCCACATTGTGTTTGGATGATGATATGGAAATAGAGTCGTCCGAGCCACTTGAGGAGTCAAGGAGTAAGGAACAAGATGCCTACATTCTGGAATTCTTTATGCCAGAAAGTCGGGAATACACATCTCATCCAAAGTCCAAGAAGTGCAGAATACTACATTATTTTATTGGGCCAGACAGATTTATTCTACCACCCCAGGAGCATGATCACATAGCATAATCAAAACTTGGGGTCCAATTCATAAGTCGAAGTGGAGGCAGAAAGTGATTCACATCGTGCCGCGACGTTAAATCAAGCGCTTGTTGGGAGGCAACCCAACTTTACTGCTTTCTTTTGTTTTTTTTATTATTATTTTTTTAGTGTCGATTTTTGATTTTTTTAGGAGCATGGAACGCAAAGTCACTGGAAGGATGCAACAACAAACCAGATGGTTGGAACTAAGGGTGAGGTACCCGCACGAAGGACCAGGCCTGGGAGAAGTCTGAGTACCCCATGAGATTCTAGTGCTTCGGCCTTTGGCCTACCAGGGAGTTTCTTTTACCCTCGTGTATGTATGGGTGTGCATTGGGGACAATGCACAATTTTAAGTGTGGGGTGAGGAGATTGTCTGGGTGACTTTCTATACTATTTTAGTTGTGTTAGTTTAATTGAATAATATTTTTTTTTAAAAGATTGGACTTTTCCCGACGATGGATCTATTAGACAATTTTCTTGAGGGATTTAAGTCTAAAGAAATAAAGAAAAAAAACAAAAAGATTTTCTTTTGTTAGGTAGTGTAGCAATTCCCCCTTAGTTTTTCTTTGTGCTGTGGTTCTTTTCCAAGGGTTTTGTTTGAACCGGGTGTAGTTAGCTTTTTTTTAGGAGCCATTGTGTTGCATTTTGAATTGAAGCAATATCTCTTGACTTTGTTATACCTTGAGAATAGTGAGTACTTTGGTTGTGACGCTTAGGCTCAGTTTTTGACTCTTGTATAAGTACCTTAAATTGTATGCTTTGCTTAACCTTTGTGACTAGAGTGTCTTAATGAATCCAATCCTGAGTGAGTTAAGTGCCATGTGTGTGTGAGGTTTGTGTGTTATTATGTGTATTGCATTTGATGTCTAGAACTTGCCATGTGTGTTTGCAAAGTGAAATAGTAGTTTTGTTCAGTCTTGGAAGTAATATAGGCGTTTCTTTGTTGAGCCAGCTATGTATATTTTACCCGCGTAATTGTTATGTATCATAGTTAACCCCTTTAAGCCTCTAATCTTGTTTCTTTGGCAACTAAATTACAAGCCTTACCCATTTGTTTGAATTAACCATCTATTTGAACCTTCTAACCTCTCATGAGCACTTGGATTGTTATGAACTACGTAAAAGTTAAAGTGTGGGGGTGGTTGGTTTGGCATTTGAGTGGAACTAATGAAATATGGAGAAAGGTGCACTGTTTTGAAAAAGTGAGCGCCACTTGAGTTGAAAAAAAAAGGAAAAAAATAGTTGTATTGCTGTGGAAAAAAAAATTCCTTGATAAGTGTTGACTCTTGATGTAATTGTGCTTAAAGAAGTATGGGGTAATTGATGTGAAGATGGAGTTTGGTTTGACATAAGTATGGGGTTTGAATGTTAAAGTATATGTATTAAAGTGCTTAGGGAGGTGTAGTCACTCTTATATCTAAATGTATCTTACCCGCCCTGTAACCTACATTACAACCAAATAAAGTCCTACTTGATCCTAGACTGAATGCTCGATTAGTAGAGTAGTACACTACGGGCAAGCCTATGGTGCATCTTTTGTGGCACATGAATATTATTTCTGAGAGTGAGTGAATTCTTTCTATCTTGAGTTCCTAAGTGTTCTTAAATTTTATTGTGTGGAACTATTCTCTTTTGTTGTGTGAGGGCACTTGATTCATGAAGAAAAGGTAATGTCAGTGACCTCTATGTTAGAGTAAGTGAGTGAGTTGTGAATAATGTGTGGTACTTATGCGTCAAATCTTGAGGTGAAGATGTTACGCTTTTATGTTTACTCTATTTTAAATATTCTTGGTGTGATGAGTTAGGAGAATTTCTTAAAAAGGTCGTGTCTATATAAAGTGTAGTTTGATTGCTCGAGGACGAGCAACGGTTTAAGTGTGGGGTGTTTATGATAGGATATAATTACGTATTTTAGTCGCTTATTACGCTCTAATTTACTGCACTTTAATTGAGTTCGAGCTTTAATCGCTAGTGTTTTGCACTAACTGTGTGTTTTATGCCTTGTAGGAGTGATTCTAAGCTATATAGATGTTATGGAATGAATTCAAGTGATTTGGAGCTTTGAAGTTTGAGTAAAATCCCAAGGAATTAAGCCGAGATCGTGTTCAGGGGTCAAATTTGATAGTTAAGAACAAACGAAGACTCGAGTAGGCATATTGCACACTATATAATAAAATAGACATAACTCTTTTATAAGAACTCCATATGGGATATATAATATATTTTTGGAAAGATAACTCAAAGTTCTACAACTTTCATGTTTTATGTTTTTCCAAATTCCAAACGGAAATGGGTGAAATGTTCGCGGAGAGTGCGCGGATACGCACTGACCGTGCAAATGGGACAAAAATTTTTCGATATGCGCGGCCACTAGCGCGGGTGTAGCGCGTCGCGCACGTCCAGACCTGAAAATTTGTCCTTTTTCGCGTAGGAGAAGGTATAATTGTTTGGGCCCGACCCTAATTGGTATATATATATATATATATGGAAAAATATTATTTTGAAAGGGTTGGACATACTTTTGACACAGATTCGACCTAAGGAGGAAAAGACACAATAGGAGCAAGGGGGGGAATTCTTCTACGAGTTTTTCCTTCCTCTTCCTATTTTTCATTGTTGGTTATGACTTTTGGTACTGTATTTTTACATACTATTATGAATAGCTAATTTTTTATCTAGGGTTTTGATGGAACCTATTGAAGGATGAAATTCTTGCTATGTTAATATAGATTTGCCAAAGGTTAATCTCTATTTGTTCAACTACGTTCTTGTTGTAGTTAATTGAAAGGATCCTCAATTAGTTGGGCCTATTTAGTATGTATTACTCGAGAGAGAGTGAATATTTAGATATTGGTTGAACAACACCACTCCCAAAGTATATGAGGAATCAATAACCGAGGGTTTAAAGGTGGGATTAGGGATAACGAAACCTTGGGTGCGATCTAAGTGAGATATAATTAAAGCCAGCTAGCGTAACTCGGGAGAGTATGTCTAGTAAATTATCGTAATTACTTGGGAGATATTTGTGGTATTAAGAGTGCTCATGGTCGATAGAGAAGATTAGGCAAATTTATATGAAACATAGCAGGAAGGGATTCCATCAATAGGGGAAATCATAACTCTAGACCTCCTTAATTCTGTCTCAAATTTCATCCTTGTTAGTTGATAATTTACTGCTTTATAATAGTTGTTACTTAATTAGTTAGAAAGAAATATTATAATCTCTATAATTAGAAAATTGTTTGGACTTGTGTTTCTTAGCAATATTGAACAATTATAGCGAAACCTTAGTTCTCTGTGGGATTCGACTCCGGACTTGTAAACCGGATTATATTTGCAACGACCGCTTAGTACTTTTTATAAGGTATAGTTGGGCGTGATCACCAACACCACAAAAAGAGATGAACCACACAAGCAATGAAGCCGAAATGGGAGGAAAGAGGCTAAACTCTCGGAACGACTGACCGGGTCGTTACACCTATACAATATTTGAAACTTATTTATTAAAATTGTCCTAATTTTGTATATTACCCGCTCTAAACAAGGATTACTTACAACTTATATACAATCCATTATTAGTGTCTTAAATTGGGGGATTTAGTCACATCTTTTTCCTAATCAAGTTTTTAACTTAATTATATGGGCATATAAAGTTTATCAATTGTATACAAATTAGTATAAATGAGTATCCTTTTATATTACGAATTAAATAGGAATCAATTATTTCTCTATCCATGCTCTCTCTCTCTCTCCCCTTGTCTCTCTCTCCCTCTTTCTCTCCTTCTCTGTTCTCTCTCCAATTTTTCTTCCTTCGATTTTTCTGCTTTTTATCCTCTTTTTTATTAACGAATTTCAATTGTTTTAATATAGAGATTAAACTTATTAATTTTCTTTTATATTGCACAATTGATATTCGAATTGAAATTGTCAATCAATAAATTATGAAGGTGTTTGATTTTACACCATTGACAGCTATGAAAGAGTTTCATATATACTATAAGAAGGTAAAAATCCTTAAATTGAAACCACCGATGGAGTATATAACAAGAATCTTGTGATACATCGCGTTGTCTCGAGTTGGACTTTGACCATTTTACTCCTCCAACTACACATGTAGGCGATGAGAAATTTCAATAAGAGAGCTCGGATCGAATCGCTATTAAAAAGTTCTCGCTCATATTCTTTGAGGTAAAAAAATAATTTAGTGCACAAAGTATTTCGCGTTCGCGCACGTAGGTCCAGAGAAGAACCGCATTCCAAGGAATATGATATAGACAGTTTATCCTAATGCAATCATTAGTGGTTGCTTCCATGTCTCGAACCCGTAATTTATAGGACAACCCAGTGTACAAAATATCCCGCATTAGTGACATTCTTGCTCGGGTTTTTCTATATCAACTTGGTAAGTTGGTATAGTTATATCCTTGTTTCTCTCATGATTACTTACTAAATTGGTATTACTAACTAATACTAATTGGGCTACGCATTCCCTTTCTCTCATTTATATTTGGCTATCTTCTTTTTGTGACTTAATTTGTGTCAATTACATGTCTGCTGTCCCATATTTCATTTTTTTTCTCAGATACATTCCCTTTTATATATATGTGCTCTTTTATGTGGAAATAATATTAGTACCATTTAATTAGGTGCTCAAGATTCTATCTTTTATGTATCTAATTAATATTCTGTCGTTAACAAGTATGTGTGATGTGTCTAATTGATTCAAATCATATACACTTAAAATATAAATTATTTTTACATAATGAATGCGTTATTGTATTCTATTTCAAGTTAGCATGAAAGGCTACATACATGCAAGGTCGGAATCCACTGAATAAGTACAAAATTCTTATTTGTCTTAAGCTTTAGTGCAAATTTTATATTTGTCTTAAGAAATTCATTGAATAAGTATAAATTCTTAAATTAGAACTTAGTACATAAAAATGCTAGAATCTCAAACCCAGTAACTTCAAATCATGGCTTCGCCCCTACATACATGCTAGTGCTATAATAAAAAATTTCATAAATTATCAGTAAACAAATTTCTTAGAAAGGAAATACAAAAAATATATATTGGTCGTTTTACTGTATATAACTTAAATTTATAACATTCCCTTAGAAGATGTGCTTCTTATATCGCGTTAACCTTTTACCAAACTATATATGATGATAATTAAGTTATAATTTAACTTATCACTAATTGTGAACAAATTTTTAATGACAGCTTTTCCACAACTCTGCTTAAACATTCTTTCTTGTTAACCACTAGAGATGGGAAAAGCCAATTACAGAATTTTGACACTGAATCCAGGCTCCAGCTGTTAAAAGTCAAAAAGCTATCACACTAAAATCAAATTCTTAATTAAACTTTTCTTTTTCTGAAATAATAATATACCTAACTCTTGAACAATATCTTGTTTTCTTTCCTTTTTGGTTTTTCAGCCGGTGTCTTGTACTTGTATTACAGCCTAATAAAATCTGGATTCACAGAGGAAATCCCATATTGAACGGTAAAACAGGCCCTGACAAAGGTGACGTCATTCCCCATATTAAGAGGTAAGACTGATCCGGACAAAGACGACTTCATTCTCAGAACACGATATTTTGTACTTTATCTCTTTCCTTGTGCCTATCGAAGAAACACTAAATGAAAAATAATTTGCCAAAAAATTTCAGCAAAATCCTCACATGGTCGATTTGGAAAGGCTGAACCACCTTATATATATATATATATATATATATATATATATATATATATATATATATATATATATATATATATATATGTATCCTATGCACTCAGGACATTCATTGTTACTCAAATACATGTCTTTACTGAAAGTACAAGAGGGAGGTGAATTATTGACTAATTAAAATTTAGTCGGCTAATACAAATCTAAGTTGACTAATTACAGAACAAAATAAAAGAAAGTAGTAAAGAGAAATGATTAAGCACACAGCAATTTATACTGGTTCGGTACCATTGTGGTACTTACATCCAGTTTTCCTTGGGTTACAAGGGTTCCCTTAAGATCTTTGAACAAAGTTACAATATCGATGGTTTTATCGCGTTCACCACCAACGTACAATATCAACACTTGAGTTCTAGTCAGTTGACACAACTTTCTTTTGTACTCTATATCTCTCTATCTTTTGAGACACTGATAACTAAGAATTACAATGTTTGAACTAAGAAGTAGACAGATTTGGAATACAGTTTGTGTAGTTGCGTGATCTTCTTCTTGAACAATAAATCTTCTTATAAGAGAGAAGAGTCGTTGAATCTTCAGCGAAATTAGAGGCAAGATATTTGATAAAGGGATTTGACCCAAGGGGTGCCTCTCCGAATCTTGCTCTTTGAAGAGCCCAGATTCGATTGTGACATTCCTTGTCACAGCTTGATTTGAGGAGTTGTTTACACCACGATCGAGGGATTGCTGAGATTTGGAAAATCCATAATTGCAGTCTAAGATTCTGTGATTGAGGACGATTCAATCTGCTTCCCTTAATTGTGGTAACAACATCTTTCTTCTTTCCTTACTTGTTATTTCTAGTCCAATAGCAATTTTGCTTCCCTTGATTGTAGTAACAACATTTTCATGCTTTCCTTATTTGCAAATGCGAATCCAGAAACAATCTTGCTGAGCGTCTCAATTTCTTTCCTTTTTTGTTTGTCCTGCACATATAGCATAAGGTATTATTGTCATCATTGAAACTTAACCTTGAACCTATCAATCCCTCCATTTTTGATGATGGCAATCAAGAAGGAGTAAACAAAATAATTTAAGAAACTTCCCTTATTAGGGGTTGCTCCCCTTGAGTTGTTGCTTTCCCCGAGAGTATGTTGTTTCATTATGTTGTGCACGTATCTCCCCCTGAGTGTTTACTCTCACATTTTCTCCCCATTTGACATCAATCAAAAAGGAAAGAAAAAAATATAGAGCAATATAGAATATAATGTGCATACTAGAAGATGGTTAGAGCAGTAGAGCCTTCAGTGAAGCTTAAGTTAGTACAGACCAAAAATAATTGTCTAGAGGCAACCATCACAAAAATACAGCAGAAAGAAACAAAAGATTGTTTGTCACAACAGCACAACCAGAGATAATTAATTTTGTCCCAGAAAGTATTTGAGGGTGTTGATCACTTTGGTGCAGAAGGAGTCATAGGAGTTTTCAATATCCCTAATGAGCTTGTCCATCTTTTCAGTCATGGAATTGAAGACCCTGGTTCCGTGTCTCCTTATAGCTCCTATGTCTATTTGAAGCTTAGCCACGTCTGAACCTGTCTCCTTAGTGACATCCCTGATCTTATCTACATGTTCTTTCATCTCCACAAGCAACAACTTGACTCCATCAAGGTAGTGTTGAATTTGCTAAAGGTTTTGAGAGGTAGTCGACTGAGAGATAGGTTGATCAGCTTGGACATCAACTAGAGCTGGAGCACTTTCAACCTTGGATCGCTTAACCCATCCATTCTCACCCAAAGAGTATCCTATCATAGAAAAAGCAGTCTTATCATAAGTACTTGAGATGTTATTGGTGTAAAGGGTGCCAAGTCTACTTTCATAACTTCCTAGATATGAGAGATAAGAATACCATAGGGCAGACAGGAAGCAGAGGAGGAAATATCCCTGATACTCTCAAGCATATACTGACGAATCCACACAAATCAATCAAGACGCTTATTATTAACCAGATAGTAAAGGACAAAGATATCTCTAGTGGATAAAGAACTTAGTGACCCAGACCTGGGAAGGAGAGTGGTGGCAATCATGTGGGCCAAAACACGATGTTCAAACTTCAGATTTTTGGGGCCGATATCAGGGGGTTATCAGACAGAAATTTTTTTTGCTTCTTCAAGAGACACTTCAAAGTTTTTGGGCCAAGGATTTTGGACAAACACATCATACCCACTAAATTTGACGGAATTTTTTTTTTCAAATTGGTAGGAGTCCAACACAATTCTAGTTCCCAAAACCATAGATTCCAAGTCATCCTTATCATTCACAAACAAATTTGCATAGAACATTCTCACAGGTTCTTCATACAAAGAATTTCCAAGGGTGTCAAACAAAGGGGAAAGGTGCTGAACATCGAAAATTACAGTCACATCACAATGAAGACTTTTCATAAGAGAAAGACTTACAGATCGTCCATAAGCCATGGATTTTGACTTGTAGGAATCAAATCTTGCCTTTTCACTGGGGCCATAGAAGATCAACTTGTCCTCAGGACCAAATTCAAAGAGTTCTACCTTGCCTTTCTTGCATGCAGCCTTTTTGGGGGTTTGCTCCAAGGGTCTCTTACCGGCCTTTTTCTGGTTGATAGGGTGATTTTCATATGAAGCACTGCTATCATTGTCTGTTTTGAGAAAGTCTGAGTCAATGGACGACTCTACATCCATAGGCTCTTCTGTATTGAGAGGTTTTTGAAACCTACTGCTTCGTCTTGTTGCAGAGGAAGGATTTCTTTTGTCCATAGTGAAATCGATTGTTTGGTAGGGAATGAGAGGAGTATTTGGAGATGGAAGGTTTTTTAACAAGGGATTTTAGAGGAGCGAAGGGGCATCTTGGTTATTAGAAGGGTTAAGTACAAACGAAGGTGATGATTCAGAATGACTGCTTGGCGGTACAAGTAATAATTATACTTTCACAGAAAAAGTAATTAGTACATGGATAATTAAGGGAATAAAATATATTGAAAGCATGTAAAACAATTTAAACACTTAGGGAAATATTGTGTTTACAAATTTGGCACAATGTCAATCTTTTTCGAAGAATGCAAAATCTTTCTTCCAAAAGAGGTTTACTAAAAATATCAGCAAATTGAGAATCAATACTAATAAACTCTAACGTAATATCACATTTTGCAACATGATTACGAATAAAATGATGTTTAATTTTTATATGCTTTTCTCTAGAATGATGCACATAATTTTTAGATAAGCATATAGCACTAGTGTTGTCGCAAAAATAGGAGTGGCAGTAAGAGATAAATCATAATCCAGAAGTTGATGCATAATCCATAAAACTTGTGTACAACAGCTTCCAACAACTAGGTATTTTGCCTCAGTCGTTGATAGAACAACACAATTTTGTTTCTTGCTATGCCAAGATACTAAAGCATTTCCCAGCAATTGACATGTCCTGCTGGTACTTTTCCTATCAATCTTGTCTCCTGCAAAATCAGCATCTGAAAAACCTCTCAAAGAGAAATTGTTAGTATGATCATACCATAGTCCTAATTCATTAGTACCAATTAAATATCTAATTATGCGTTTAACAGCAGTAAAATGGGATTCCTTAGGAGCCGACTGAAATCTGGCACATTTACATACACTAAACATAATATCTGGTCGACTTGCAGTTAAATAAAGTATGGATCCAATCATTCCTCTATACATGGTTTCATCAACCAATTTTCCATTGATGTCTTCATCTAGCACGGTAGTTGGACTCATTGGGGTGCCAATAACCTTAGCATTTTCCATCCCAAACTTTTTGATAAGCTCCTTGGTATACTTGGTTTGGCTGATGAAAATTCCTTTAGGAGACTGCTTGATTTGAAGTCCAAGGAAGAAGGTCAGTTCTCCCATCATGCTCATTTCAAATTCACTTTTCATGGAAAGAGAAAACTCTTCACAAATAATAGTGTTATGGCTACCAAAAATAATGTCATCTACGTAAATTTGAGTAATGAGATTACCAGAATTTGATTGCTTGATAAAAAGAGTTGTATCGATATTACCTCGTTTGAAACCTTTATTTAGAAGGAAAGAACTTAACCTTTCATACCATGCTCGAGGAGCTTGTTTGAGACCATACAGGGCTTTAGTCAGCTTGTATACATGGTTTGGAAAAGTGGTATTGGCAAATCCCGGAGGTTGCTTCACGTATACTTCTTCAGATATATAACCATTTAGGAACGCACTTTTGACATCCATTTGAAATAATTTGAATCCTTTGTGAGCAGCAAAGGCAAGTAGAATTCGGATGGATTCAAGTCTTGCCACATGTGCAAAGGTTTCATCATAGTCGTTTCTTTCCTGTTGAGAGTAACCTTGAGCCACCAGTCTTGCTTTATTTCGAACGACTTTTCCTGATTCATCCAACTTATTTCTATAAACCCAACAACAGAAGAGTTTTGAGGCTTTGGAACTAATTGCCAGACTTTGTTTTTCTCAAACTGATCTACTTCTTCTTTCATAGCATTTATCCAATAAGAATCCTTTAGAGCTTCATCAACCTTCTTGGGCTCAATTTGAGAAATGAGAGCTACATGAGATTTGTTCTTTTGAGATATCCTTGTGGTTATTCCCTCCTGTGGATCTCCTATAATGAATTTGTGAGGATATCCTGGTTCATTCTTCCATTCATTTGTAGTATTTGTTGTAAAGTTCTTTTCGTTGGTAGTCGACTGATCTGATTGGGATATGTAACGATCCGGTCGATCGTTTTGAGAGTTAGCGCCCTGAACCCCTAACAACTGCTTCTCCCATGTCTATTTATGTTATTAAAACTTGTCGGAGTATTGAGTGGGAAAATTCGGAGTGATTTTGGACATATAGTCCTTAAGTGTGGGTTTTAGCCTTTGAAATCAGGTTGTAGCTAGAGATGTGTGAAGACGGATCCGGAATGGAATTCTGTCGACTCTGTTAGCTCCGTTGGGTAATTCTGGGGTTAGGAGCATGTTCGGAATGTGTTTTTGAGGTCGGTTGTAGATTTAGGCTTGAATTGGTGAAAGTTAGAATTTCGGCAATTTCGGCCGATAGGTGAAATTTTGATATCGGACTCGGAATGGAATTCGAAAGCAATAGCAGGTCCGTAAGGTCATTTATGACCTGTGTGAAAAATTTGAGGTCATTCGGATGAGTTTTGACGTGTTTCGGCATCGGATGTGAATTTTGGAAATTTCATAAGTTCTTAGGCTTGAATCTATAAATAATTGATGATTTTGATGTTATGATATGTGTTTTGAAGGCTCGGCTAAGTTTGAATGAAGTATTAGGACTAGTTGGTAAGTTTGGTTAAAGTTCCAGGGGTCTCGGGGGTGTTTCGGAGGCTCAACGGGTGATTTTGGAACTTGGAACACAGCTGAACAATTGATGGTTCTGGTGTTCCACACTTGCAGATGGGATACCGCAGGTGCGGACACGTAGGTGCGGAGTTGGGGCTCGCAGATGCGGAATTTAGGCAGGGGCTGCCAGTGGTCGCATGTGCGGTCTGTGTTCCGCAGGTGCAGGACCGCAGATGCGGCCAAGTGATCACAGGTGCGGCCCCAGCCCTGTTAAGTGACTTTCTGCACCTGCGATGGATTTTCCACATGTGCGGTCCAAGAGTCACAGGTGCGGTATCCCTGGGTTGTTTATACAAAATTCCGAGGGTTTTAAATTCATAACTCCAAAAACGATTTAGAGCTCGAGTTTTGGCGATTTTCAGTGGGTTCCGAAGAGGAGATTCATAAGTTACGTTTCCTAACCTTAATTCACTCGTATACCATTAATCTCTATCAATTTACTCAATATAATCAATGAATTTGGATGAAAACCATGAAATTGGGATGAAACTTCCCCAAATAGAAATCTGAGGATTTAGGGAGATTTAGACGCCGGATTTTGATGATTCTTGTTTGAGTGAGTTCGTGAGTGAATGAGTGTTTGAAATTTGTAATTTTTATCCGTTTCCGAGACATGGGCCCGAGGGACTTTTTGGGCGAATTTCCTAATTTCGTGTATTAGCTTCGAACTTATTAGTTATTTTGTTTCCTTGAAATGATATTTACACTATGCAATCGAATTGACTAGATTTGGGCCACCCGGAGTTGGATACTCATTGCAAGAGCGTGGTATTGAGTTGATTAGCGCAGTCAAGGTAAGTGGCTTGCCTAACTCTGTGTTGGGGACTTCCCCTTAGGCCTTTTTATACTGATTTTGTTATGTGGACGGCATGTACGTGAGGTGACGAGTGCATACATGGGTCATTGTTGCTAAAATTCCACTTTTCCTTCCATGGAATCACTCATTTTCATTCATATATTACTGTTTCCTGTCTTAACTGAGTAGTTAGCATAAGAATAAGCATGCCTACTTGTCCTTACTTGATTTCCTCTTACTTGCTACTAGTTGCACCATGCTTAGGTAGTTCTACTTTATTCTTGCATGTTGTTTTTCCTGAACTGTTTAAATAAGCCGTATCCGATATACTTCTGCATTGCATATTTAAATTGGGACTACGGACCGAGATCCGGGAGCTTTTCCCCATGTACTGCATTGCATATTTAAATTGGGACTACGGACCGAGATCTGGGAGCTTTCCCCTGTACTGCATAGCGTATTTAAATTGGGACTACAGACTGAGATCCGGGAGCTTTCCCCTTGTACTGCATTGCATATTTACTGTTGAGATATATGCTGTGTTGAGTCGAGGGCTCTCTTTCTGTTATTAATTCTTCTAGTTTCTATTAATCCTGTTTATCATTGCTTATCTATATTTCACTGTTTTAATTTATAACTGACTTGTTTTAAAACTCAGTAGAGCCTCAACCTGACCTCGTCACTACTTGACTGGGGTTAGGCTTGGCACTTACTGAGTACCGAATGTGGAGTACTCACGCCCTTTCCTGCGCATGTTTTCCCCATGTGCAGATCCAGGTACTAGTGCATCGTACAGTGGCTAGGCGTATCTTAGCAGATGCTTAGGAGACCGTGAGGTAATTCTGCCGCGTCCGCAGGATCGCACGAGTCCCCTTCCTACTCTAGTATAGATATAGGAGATATATAGATATATTTTCCTTATTCCTTTGTATAGAGCTACAGTAGTTCAGGGTTTGTGACTTTGTGACATTCCGGGTTTTTGGAAAGTAAAAGCTGTAAATGCCGAGCGGCTAAATTTTTATAGTATTGCTTCTTCTTTATTGTCTCTATTATTGTTTTGTCTTGTTTTTTGCAAATTTTAGGCTTACCTAGTCGTAGAGACTAGGTGCCGTCACGAGACCGTTCGGAGGGTAATTTGGGTCGTGACAAGTTGGTATCAGAGCGTCTAGGTTCATAGGAGTCACAAATCACAAGCCGAATTATTAGAGTCTCGCGAATCGGTGCGGAGACATCCGTATCTATCTTCGAGAGGCTATGTAACTGTTAAGAACAATCAAATTCTATGGAATTCCTTATCGTGCTAGTTACTGTCATCAAATTCTTAAACATTATTTTGTTCTTGCTTACAGATGGTTCGTACTCGTACCGGACGTACTGATGACCAGGCACCCGAGCCCCCAATCAGAGCCACCAGAGGCAAGGGCCGAAGCAGAGGACGAGCGCGCGGTGCAGCCCGAGCATCGGCTAGAGCAGAGGCAGAGGAGCCCACAGCAACCACCGTTGGAGGGACACAGGAGGTGCCTACTATTACTCCATACTCCAGGAGACATTGGCTCAGTTCTTGAGTGCCTTCAGTACTCTGTCTCAGGCAGGACTACTTTTGATAGCTCCAGCTACATCCCAGGCCGGGGGAGGGACACAGACTCCCGCAGCCCGTACTCCTGAGTAGAGGGTTCATATTGGGCAGGTTCCAAAGTACATTCCTATGCCCCCAAGAGCTCCAGCTCAACATGAGGCTATGGTAGCTGTACCTGAGGCAGAGCAGCTCCAACTTGAGAGGTACAAGAAGTACCACCCACCTGAGTTCAGCGGATTAGCTTCAGATGATGCTATGGGTTTTCTTGAGGAGTGTCATCGCATTCTCCGCACTATGGGTATCGTGAAGACGAGTGGGGTTTCTTTCACTGCTTTCCAGCTGAGGGGAGCAGCTTATCACTGGTGGCGTGCTTTTGAGCTGAGTAGTCCGGACGAAGCAGCCTCACTTACTTGGGCTCAGTTCTCCGAGATATTTTTACTTGAGTTTGTCCCTCAGAGCCTCAGGGATGCTTGGCGTGCAGAGTTTGAGCAGCTACACCAAGGTACCATGACTGTGTCAGAGTATGCAGTCCGTTACAACGATTTGGCTCGTCATGCACCATCTTTGGTTGTCACTGTCAGAGAGAGGGTTCGGCGCTTTATCAAGGAACTCCACCCTAGTATTCGGACCAACATGGTCAGAGAGATAGAGATAGATATCACTTACCAACAGGCCGTGAGTATTGCCCCGAGGATTTAGAGTATGTTAGCCCGGGACATGGAGGAGAGAGAGGCCAAGAGGTCTCGAGAGACTGGTCATTTATCGGGAGTTCGTGCACCAGCTGCACGCTATGGTAAGGGTTTTGTGAGTCGCCCCATTCATTCAGCCCTTCCAACAGCCAGTGGTATTCCAGCTCCTCCTAGACCTCAGGAGCCTTATTATGCACCACCAGTATCTCATGTGCCTCCTGCTCGAGGTGCTATCACTCGCCAGTCCAGTAGGCCAGTTCAGAGTCAGCAGCAGCTGCCACGTCCTCCGAGCGGTTGTTTTAGATGTGGTGACCCTTGTCATGTGATCAGAGATTGCCCTAAAGCTAGGAGGGGTGCACCACCTCAGACTTATCAGGTTCCACGTCTTCCACCGGGTCCTCCAGCTATTCTTCCAGCCCCAGCTGCTACCCCACCTTCTCAAATAGCTCGAGGTGGAGGTCGGGGAGGTCGAGGTCGCCCTAGAGGGGAGGCCATGCCAGATATTATACTCTCCCAGCCTGCTCAGAGGCCGTTGCTTCAGATTCGGTCATCATAGGTATTGTCCCTGTTTATCATAGGGATGCATCCGTGTTATTTGATCCAGGTTCTACGTACTCATATGTATCTTCTTACTTTGCTTCACATTGGGGATATCTCGGGATTCTTTGAGTTCCCCGTATATGTTTCTACTCCTGTGGGAGATTCTCTTGTTGTGGACCGCGTATTTCGGTCGTGCTTGATTGTTATTAGTGGTTTTGAGACCAGGGCTGACTTACTACTACTCAGCATGGTAGATTTCAATGTTATTTTGGGTATGGACTGGCTGTCTCCCTACTATGCTATTCTTAATTGTCACGCCAAGACCATGACGCTGGCTGTGCCAGGATTACCGAGGTTAGAGTGGAGAGGTTCCTTAGAGTATACTTCCCGCAGAGTCATTTCTTTTCTTAAGGCTCAGAAAATGGTCGAGAAGGGGTGTGATGCGTATTTGGCTTATGTGAGAGATGTTAGTGTTGAGACCCCTACAGTTGAGTCAGTTCCAGTTTTCAGGGACTATCCTGATGTATTTCCAGCTGATCTTCCGGGTATGCCGCCCGATAGAGACATTGATTTCGGCATTGACTTGTTGCCGGGCACTCAGCCCATTTCCGTTCCTCCCTATCACATGGCTCCTCCTGAGTTGAAGGAGTTGAAAGAGCAGTTGCAGGAGTTTCTTGACAAAGGTTTCATCAGGACCAGTGTATCACCCTGGGGTGCTCCGGTGTTGTTTGTGAAGAAAATGATGGTTCGATGCGTATGTTTATTGACTACCGGCAGCTGAATAAGGTGACCGTGAAGAACAGGTACGCATTGCCTCGCATTGATGATCTGTTTGACCAGTTACAGGGTGCTAGGGTGTTCTCTAAGATTGATCTGCATTCGGGTTATCATCAGTTGAAGATTCGGGAGCCCGATATCCCGAAGACTTCCTTCAGGACCAGATATGGCCACTATGAGTTCCTTGTTATGTCATTTGGGCTGACCAATGCCCCAGCAACCTTCATGCACCTGATGCACAACGTATTTCGGCCTTATCTTGATACTTTCATCATCATTTTCATTGATGACATTCTGGTATATTCTCGGTCCCAGGAGGATCATGAGAAGCACTTGAGGACCGTGCTTCAGACTTTGAAAGAGAAGAAGTTGTATGACAAATTTTCTAAGTGTGAATTTTGGTTTGCTTCTGTGGCATTCCTAGTCCATGTGGTATCTTCGGATGGGATCAAGGTAGACCCGAAGAAGGTAGAGGTGGTGCAGAGTTTGCCTAGACCGTCTTCAACTACTGAGATCCACAGTTTCCTCAGTTTGGCTGGGTATTATTGCCGTTTTGTGAGGGATTTTCGTCCATTTCAGCGCCCATGACCAGATTGACCCAGAAGGGTGCCCCTTTCATATGGACTGAGGAGTGCGAGGAGAGCTTTCAGAAGCTCAAGACAGCCCTGACTACAGCTCCTGTGTTGGTATTTCCTACAGGTTTAAGGTCCTATACAGTCTATTGTGATGCTTCGAGGATTGGCCTGGGAGTGGTGTTGATGCAGGACGGTAGGGTGATTGCCTACGCGTCCAGACAGTTGAAGGTTCATGAGAAAAACTATCCAGTTCATGATCTCGAGTTGGTAGTGATTGTTCACGCCTTGAAGATATGGCGTCATTATTTATATGGGGTTCCCTGTGAGATATTCACGGATCATCGGAGTTTGCAGCACATACTCAGGCAGAAGGATCTCAATTTTCCCCAGCATAGGTGGTTGGAGTCGCTAAAGGACTATGACATCACTATATTATACAATCCGGGAAAGGCCAATGTGGTGGCCGACGCCTTGAGTCGCCGGGCGGAGAGTTTGGGGAGTTTGGCATATCTTCATGCAGCTGAGAGGCCTCTAGCCTTAGATGTACAGTCCTTAGCCAGTCAGTTCGTGAGATTGAATCTTTCTGAGCCTTGTCGGGTGTTAGCTTGTGTGGTTGCTCGGTCTTCTCTCTGTGACCACATCAGAGAGAGCCAGTATGATGATCCCCACCTTCTGGTTCTTCAGGACAGGGTCCGACGGGGTGATACCAGGGACGTGACTATAGGTGATGATGTCCTGATGAGGATGCAGGGTCGTATCTGTGTGCCAAATGTGGATGGGCTTCGGGAGATGATTCTTGAGGAGGCCCATAGTTCGCGGTATTCCATTCATCCGGGTACCGCGAAGATGTACCAGGATCTGAGACAGCACTATTGGTGGCGAAGGATGAAGAAGGATATAATGGAGTTTGTAGCCAAATGTCTCAACTATCAGCAAGTAAAATGTGGGCATCAGAGACCGGGAGGGTTACTTCAGCAGATTGAGCTTCCAGAGTGGAAGTGGGAGCGGATCACCATGGACTTTGTGGTTGGACTTCCTCGGACTTTGAGGAAGCATGATGCTATTTTGGATGATTGTGGATCCGCTGACCAAATCAACCTATTTCATTCCAGTGCTGACTACATATTCATCTGAGAGGTTGACTGAGATTTATATCAGAGAGATTGTTCACCTCCACGGTATCCCAGTATCTATCATTTCAGACAGAGGTACACATTTCACTTCACGGTTCTAGAGAGCCGTTCAGCAGGAGTTAGGCACCAGGGTAGAGTTGAGTACATCTTTTCACCCTCAGACGAACGGGAAGTCCGAGCGCACAGTTCAGATTCTCGAGGATATGCTCCGTGCCTGTGTGATAGATTTTGGAGGGTCATGGGATCGATACTTTCCTCTTGTAGAGTTTGCTTATAATAATAGCTACCAGTCCAGCATTCAGATGGCGGGGTATGAGGGTTTGTATGGTAGGCGGTGCAGGTCTCCAGTGGGATGGTTTGAGCCGGGCGAGGCCCGATTTTTGGGTACAAACGTGGTTTAGGATGTCCTGGACAAGGTGAAGGTGATTTAGGAGAGACTTCGCACAGCTCAGTCCAGGAAGAAGAGTTATGCGGACCGGAAGGTTCGTGACTTGGAACTATGGCTGGTGATCGGGTTTTGCTTCGGGTATCACCTATGAAGGACGTCATGAGATTCGGGAAGAAGGGTAAGCTGAGTTCGAGGTTCATTGGCCCTTTTGAGGTGTTGCAGCGGGTTGGGGAGGTCGCTTATGAGTTGGATTTGCCTCCCAACCTAGCAGGAGTTCATCCGGTATTCCACATTTCCATGCTCCGGAAGTATCACGGTGATCCGACTCATGTTTTGGATTTCATCTCAGTCCAGTTGGAAAAGGATCTATCATATGTTGAGGAGCCTGTAGCTATATTGGACAGACAGGTCAGAAGGCTCAGGTCGAAGAATATTGCCTCAATCAAGGTTCAGTGGAGGGGTCATCCGGTCGAGGAGGCGACTTGGGAGACCGAGCAGGATATGCGGAGTCAATACCCTCATCTTTTCACAGCTTCAGGTATGTCTCTATACTCGTTCTAAGACGAACGATTTTCTTAAGAGGAGGACAATGTAACGACCCGGTCGGTTGTTTTGAGAGTTAGCGCCCTGATCCCCTAATAACTGCTTCTCCCATGTCTATATATGTTATTGAAACTTGTCGGAGTATTGAGTGGGAAAAATTGGAGTGATTTTGGACACATAGTCCTTAAATGTGGGTTTTAGCCTTTGAAATCAGGCCATAGCTAGAGATGTGTGAAGACGGATCCGGAATGGAATTTTGTCGACTCTGTTAGCTCTGTTGGATGATTTTGGGGTTAGGATAGTGTTTGAATGTGTTTTCGAGGTCGGTTGTATATTTAGGCTTGAATTGGCGAAAGTTAGAATTTCGGCGATTTCGGTCGTTATGTGAAATTTGGAGATCGAACTCGGAATGGAATTCCGAAAGTGACAACAAGTCTGTAAGGTCATTTATGACCTGTGTGCAAAATTTGAGGTCATTCGGATGAGTTTTGGCGTGTTTCGGCATCGGATGTGAATTTTAGAAATTTCATAAGTTCTTAGGCTTCAATCCATGCATAATTGATGATTTTGATGTTATGATATGTGTTTTGAAGGCTCGACTAAGTTTGAATGAAGTATTAGGACTGGTTGGTAAGTTTGGTTGAGGTCCCGGGGGTCTCGGGGGTGTTTCGAAGGCTCAACGGGTGATTTTGGAACTTGGAACATAGCTGAACCATTGCTGGTTCTGGTGTTCCGCACCTGCGGATGGGGTACCACAGGTGCGGACACGCAGGTGCGGAGTTGGGGCTCGCAGACGCGGAATCTAGGCAGGGGATGCCAATGGTCGCAGGTGCGGGACCACAGATGCGGTCAAGTGACCGCAGGTGCGGCCCCAACCCTGTTAAGTGACTTTCCGCACCTGCGATTGATTTTCCGCAGGTGCGGTCCAAGAGTCGCAGGTGCGGTATCTCTGGGCTGTTTATACAAAATTCCGAGGGTTTGAAATTCATAACTCCAAAAATGATTTAGAGCTCGTGTTTTAACGATTTTAAGTGGGTTTCTAAGGGGAGATCCATAGGTAACGTTTCCTAACCTTAATTCACTTGTATACCATTAATCTCTATCAATTTCCTAAATATAATCAATGAATTTGGATGAAAAACCATGAAATTGGTATGAAACTTCCCCAAGTAGAAATCTGAGGATTTAGGGAGATTTAGACGTCGGATTTTGATGATTCTTGTTCGAGTGAGTTAGTGAGTGAATGGGTGTTCGGAATTTGTAATTTTTATCCGTTTTCGAGACGTGGACCCGGGGAACTTTTTGAGAGAATTTCCTAGTTTCACGTATTAGCTTCGAACTTATTAGTTATTTTGTTTCCTTGAAAGGATATTTACACTATGCAATCGAATTGACTAGGTTTGGGCCACCCGGAGTTGGATACTCGTGGCAAGAGCGTGGTATTGAGTTGATTAGCGCAGTCAAGGTAAGTGACTTGCCTAACTCTGTGTTGGGGACTTCCCCTTAGGCATTTTTATACTGATTTTGTTATGTGGACGCTGTGTACGTGAGGTGACGAGTACGTACACGGGTCATTGTTGCTAAAATTCCACTTTTCCTTCCGTGGCATCACTCATTTTCATTCCGATATTATTGTTTCTTGTCTTAACTGAGTAGTTAGCTTAAGAATAAGCATGCCTAACTGTCCTTACTTGATTTCCTCTTATTTGCTACTAGTTGCATCATGCTTAGGTAGTTTTACTTTATGCTTGCCTATTGTTTTTCCTGAACTATTTAATTAAGCTGTATTCGACATACTTCTACATTGCATATTTAAATTGGGACTACGGACCGAGATCCGGGAGATTTCTCCCCTGTACTGCATTGCATATTTAAATTGGGACTACGGACCAAGATTCGGGAGCTTTCCCCCTGTACTGCATTGCATAGTTAAATTGGGACTACGGACCGAGATCCAGGAGCTTTCCCCTTGTACTGCATAGCATATTTAAATTGGGACTACGGACTGAGATCTGGGAGCTTTCCCCTTGTACTGCATCGCATATTTACTGTTAAGATATATGATGTGCTGAGTCGAAGGCTCTCTTTCTGTTATTAATTCTTCCAGTTTCCATTAATCCTGTTTATCATTACTTATCTATATTTCACTGTTTAAATTTATAACTGACTTGTTTTAAAACTCAGTAGAGCCTCAACCTGACCTCGTCACTACTTGACTGGGGTTAGGCTTGGCACTTACTGAGTACCGAATGTGGAGTACTCACGCCCTTTCCTGCGCATGTTTTCCCCATGTATAGATCCAGGTACTAGTGCACCGTACAGTGGCTAGGCGTATCTTAGCAGCTGCTTAGGAGACCGCGAGGTAATTCTACCGCATCCGCAGGATCTCACGAGTCCCCTTCCTACTCTAGTATAGATATAGTAGATATATAAATACATTTTCCTTATTCCTTTGTATAGAGCTACAGTAGTTCAGAGTTTGTGACTTTGTGACGTTCCGGGTTTTGGGAAAGTAAAAGTTGTAAATGTCGAGCGGCTAAATTTTTATGGTATTGGTTCTTCTTTACTGTTTCTATTATTGTTTTGTCTTATTTTCCGCAAATTTTAGGCTTACCTAGTCATAGAGACTAGATGCCGTCACAAGATCGTTCGGAGGGTAATTCGGGTCGTGACAGGATAAGTCAAGATCTTCTGGAGGAGCTTCAGCTGGTTGAGTCGTAGATTAGCTGACTCACTTTGATGATCCTTACCTACAATAACAGAATTTGGAGCACAAGATATTTCCTCATCTTCAGGAACATGTTCATTACTTGGGCGAGGGTTGGTATCAATAAAAACAACATGAATAGATTCTTCAATATATAAGGTTCTCTTATTATAAACTCTGTAAGCTCTACTTAAGGGAGAGTAACCAAGAAATATACCTTCATCACTCTTTGGATCAAACTTACCCAGATTATCCTTTCCATTGTTATGACCAAAGCATTTGCATCTGAAAGGGTGAAAGTAGTTGATGTTTGGTTTCTTACCATTCCACAGTTCATAGGGAGTCTTTTTGAGAATGGGTCGGATAAGACATCTGTTAATGATATGACATGCTATATCACAGCTTTTTCCCAGAAATGATGAGGTAAAAAGTTTTCCACAATCATGGTTCTTGCCACATCTTGCAAGGTTCTATTTTTACGCTCTACTACTCCATTCTGTCGAGGAGATCTTGGTAATGAGAAATTATGGGAGATTCTTTAATCATTGCAAAAATTTTCAAAAGCTCTGCGTTCAAACTCTCCTCTATGATCACTTCTGATGGTAGAGATGTAATATCCCTTCTCACGTTGAACCTTCTTACAGAAAACTTCAAAATTCTTTAAGGCTTCATCTTTATGACTAAGAAATATAACCCATGTAAATATAGAGAAATCATATACAATAACAAAAGCATATTTCTTACCTCCTATACTAGCAGTTCTAGTGGACCAAATAAATCCATATGCAGCAGTTGAAGAGGTTTAGAGGTAGAAACAATATTTTTGACTATAAAAGAAGATCGAGTTTGTTTCCCTAATCGACATGCATCACAGATATGATCTTTTGAAAAATCCAGTTTTGGGAGATCAACAACAAGATCATGTTTTGAAATTTTTTGAATGGTGTGCATGCTTGCATGTCCAAATTTTCTATCCCAAACCCAGGGATCTTCAATTATGGACGTAAGGCAAATCTGATCCCCAAAGTTTTTCAAGTTTTTTATAGTATAGGCTTTTCTGTCCCTATTACCAGAGAATGACATTATCTGATTCGTCTTCTATGAACCGGCCATGTTTCTTAAAACGAACCTCATAATCATTGTCAAATAGTTGACTGATGCTGAGAAGATTGTAGCCGAGTTCATCGACTAAGTAGACTTCATCCACGTCACATGTAGAGCTCAACAGATCCTTTCCAACACCAATAACGTTTCCTTTGGATTTGTCACTAAAGGTAATTGTTCCTTCATCTAGCTTGATGACCGATTTGAACAATTATTTGTCCCCCGTCATATGTCTGGAACACGCGCTGTCGAGATACCATTTTCCTTTTCGATTCTTTTTGTGGTGTTCCTAAAAAACAAGATTACTTATTTTTAGGTACCCAAGCCTACTTGAGTCCTGAATGGTTAGACTTCTGAGTATTAGTTTGATTTGAAGATTTTGTCTTCAGATCCATCTCCTGTCATTCTTGAACCTGCAATGATTTGAGGTGTGACCTCGTTTGCCACAGTAGGTGCAAGATGAGCTGTTAGAGTTGCCAGGACTATTTTCAGCTCTAATTATGTTCCTGCAATTGTTAGTGCTATGATCATTTTTACCACAAAAGGAACACGCTATTTTCTTTTTGAAAGGAACGTTCTGATCAGACTTGACTGGACTAGAATTTTAGGTCCTTTGCAGTCCATTCAATTAAAGATTGAGTTCATTTACTTCGTCTTGAAGCATATCACGTTCAATTTCGCATAATTCTAGTTTCAGGGCCCAACCTTCTTTTCTTTTTCTTTTTCTCTCTTGACTTTTCTGAGCTCATTTACTACTCTTTCTATGTCTGCAAGAGAAATATCAACAAACTCTTGAAGTTCATAACAACTTGGGCATAAAGAAGTACGTACCTCACTAGTTCCTTCATCCGACGGTGAATGAGGTTCTCTTGAATCATATTTTTCATCGTTGATGTCTGCCATTAGTCCAAGTTCTTCTGAATCTTCATCGTCGCTTAGATCCATAAGCAAATGTTGGCAATTTCCTCGTGATCAGATTCCTCCTCATCACTCCATGCTCCAAAATCTTTCTTCTTTTGCATGTTTCTGCTAAGCTTCTTTTTTAATTCCGGACAGTCAGCTTAAACGTGTCCAAACTTTCCAAATTCATAACATCTTCCATCATTTTTATCAGCTTCATTGCTCACCCTTCCTTTTTCTGAAATTGGACTTACCTCTTTTGTAGTTTCTGTTTCTTCTCATCATGTTGGTCACAACTTGCGAGAGCATTGCAATGTTTTCATCTTGTTTTCCTCCTTCTTCTTCATCTTCATTTTATGGTTCAACCATAGTTGCCTTGAAAGCAAAAAATTTCTTCGTCTCTTGAGTTTATCTGTCAAGATGAGTTTTCTCAAAAGAGATCAAGTCACCTCTGAGTTCATCATAGGAAATTTTGTCCAGGTCTTGACATTTTAAAGCGATGACCTTTGGTTGCCAAATTGTAGGTAGGCTTCTGAGGATTTTTCTAATCTGTTCGCCACTTTTAATAGGTCTTCCAAATGATTTGAGGTCTCCAAGAATTTTGCTGAACCTGGAAAATATTTCTTCAACAGATTCTCCATCCTTCATTTGAAATAACTCATAGTCCCAAATCAAAAGATTTATTCTAGTCTTTTTACCTTGTTGGTTCCTTCATAAGCGACTTCCAGTTTATCCCACATTTCTTTGCAGTTTCACAACTAGATAACTTTTCATATTCTTCTCCACTAATAGCATTGTACAGTAGATTTTTCGCTTTTGCATTAACAATGATAACAACAGCTTGCTCATCAGTGTAATCGTCCAAATCCAGGGATCAGTTGATGTGATGACTTGACCATTTGCATCCTTCTTGGGAGGAATTGGAAGGTTTCCCTTTTCAATCACACGTCATACTTTGATGTCATATGACATAGTATACGTTTCCATGCGAATTTTCCACTGATAGAAATGCTGACCATTGAAGTAAGGGGGTCGAACTTGAGAGTTTCCTTCTTGAAAGAGAGCACTGACAACAGTATTGGATCACATTGATCTTTTTCTCACTAGCGGTAAAGCAAAGATTGTGAGCCTTGCTCTGATACCAATTGAAAGTACAAGAGGGAGGTGAATTGTTGACTAATTAAAATTTAGTCGACTAATACAAGTCTTAGTTGACTAATCACATAACAGAATGAAAGAAAGCAGTTTAGAGAAATGATTAAGCACACATTAATTTATATTGGTTTGGTACCGTTGTGGTACTTACATCCAGTTTCCCTTGGGTCACAAGGGTTCCTTTAAGATCTTTGAACAAAGTCACAATATCGATGGTTTTATCACGTTCACCACCAACGTACAGTATCAACACTTGAGTTCTAATCAGTTGACACAACATTCTTTTGTACTCTAGATCTCTCTATCTTTTGAGATACTGATAACTAAGAAATACAGTGTTTGAACTAAGAAGTAGACAGATTTGGAATACAGTTTATGTAGTTGCGTGGTCTTCTTCTTGAACAGTCAATCTTCTTATAAGAGAGAAAAGAGTCGTTGAATCTTCAGCGAAATTAGAGGCACAAGATATTTGATAGAGAGATTTGACCCAAGGGGTGCCTCTTCGAATCTTGCTCTTTGAAGAGCCCAGATTCGATTGTGACATTCCTTGTCACAACTTGATTTAAGGAGTTGTTTACGCCATGATCGAGGGATTACTGAGATTTGGAGAATCCATAATTGCAGTCTAAGATTCCGTGATTGAGGACGATTCAATCTGCTTCCCTTAATTGTATTAACATCATCTTCCTTCTTTCCTTACTTGCCATTTTTAGTCTAGTAACAATTTTGCTTCCCTTGATTGTAGTAACAACATTTTCATGCTTTCCTTATTTGCAAATTCGAATCCAATAGCAATCTTGCTGAGCATCCCCATTTCTTTCCTTTTTGTTTGTCCCGCACATATAGCACAAGGTATTATTGTCATCATTGAAACTTAACCTTGAACCTATCATTTATTTAGTGGGAAAACGCTAATAGATATATTAAAACCAACAAAATTTAAAATATTAGATGATATTCCCATCTACCTAATCTTTAGTGGGTAGAGTTACTTGTTATCTACATCGATAAGAGATAACATGTACTTAGTGAAACAATCGAAATGCACGCGATCTAGCCCGGATATTGTCTTAATGTTTTAGGAAGAAAAAGGAAAAATTAAGATGTGGTGTTTGCAAAATTGATTCGTCTAAAGATCGTGATTCAAGATTTTGTGTGGCTAAAACTACAGTACTAACTCACATTATCTGAACTGAGAAGTGGGGAACTGTTTTTGGCATATTGGAATTTGTGGGAAGATTTTTTTGACACCTTGATGTTACAAACCTAGTGGAAAATTTTACTCCAACAACAACAATAAACCTAGCGAAATATCATAAGTGGGATATCGAAAGATTTTACTGCAGTTTGCTCAAAATTAGACTATACTGACTAAGAAGGAAGAATGAAAGTGGTTTTGCATCCTTTTCTGTTCAAGTTTGATGGACATTCAGTACATATGCTGGTGGAAGAAATCAAAGTACGCACAAGTTAGCACGAACATCGTGATTATTAAAAAAATGATTCAACATATTAGAATGCATGAGAGATTTTTATATCAATAAGTTGGGGCATAATAACCTTGGCAAAATTAATTTTGCTAAAAGTAAAATAAAATTATCAATCCTTACTAAGAATCAGAGATTCATGTCTCTTGTGATCCGGCCCTTTCCCCGACCTTATATATAACGAGAGTTTTGCATAACGAGCTATCTTTTTTAAGATTCATGTCTCCATTTGGACAGAACAACGTTAAAATCCAACATCATCAAGTGAAATTAGCACATAGTCTGAAATCTTATCCTTCTCTAACATACAGGGGTGTACAAACCAAACACAAAAACTGCACCAAATCAAAAAATCAAATCAAATCGATTAAAAAAATTTGATTAGTTGGTTTGATTTGATTTGGTATCGAGTAAAAAAATTCGAATCAAACCTACATATAAATATATAATTTTATAATATACTTTTAAGGCTTTTTCTTTATAGAATTTTCTTTTTAAAAAAATCGATAGAAATGTTTTCGATTCTCTTAATGGATATAATATTTAGTTATATATGAAGTGCTCCACTTTTATTAACTTTAAATAATGGGTTGTATGATTATTTCCTTATCAAGTGTTACTGAAATACATCAATCTCTTTGTTCTTTCATATTCATATGTCAAGATCTATTAAATTCTTATATATTTTTTCGAATTTGAAGTGATATTTGATAATTTAAAATTAAATAGAACATATCATTATTTAGGTATCATGTTGGTTTTTTGGTTTAATTATTAAATTCGGTTAACCTTGAAAGTGTACATCAACAAAAAATTATTGTCAGATGACTAATAAACTATCATGTATTACAATAATCCATAACAATATTTTAGTAGATCATATGTTTGTCAATTTTTTCAATTTTTACTAAACATATATTTACTTATAAAAAATTTAACAATGTAAGATTGAAATAATATTCATGTAAAAGAAAAACCCAAAAAACCCGAATCAATCCAAACCGATATAATTAGTTTGATTTGATTTTGATAAAAATCGAACCAACCCAATTTATGTACAGCCCTGGTAACATAGTTGAACCCCAAGTTCAAGATGCTGCAAAACTCGACATATATTATTTTATACTTACGTTTGGTTGCAAAAGTCCCCTGAGGATGTTCTCCTCAGCTTGTTCTAAAATGTCTCCAAGCCACCAAACATAATATTCTTAATTCTTTGTTTGAATCAACAAAATGCAATTTGCGAACACACTTGATTTGGAACAAGTTAACAGTTCATTAAACATCTCAGGATCTTCCACAACATGCTCGTGCTATTCAGGATCGTATAGTTATAAATTGTCAATACCATACAATATTAACAATAGTATACCCCGTGAATTCTCGTACGTAGAGTTGTCTGAGAAGGATAGTATGTAGATCTTACCCCTACCTTATGAAGGCAGAGATGTTGTTTTCGTAAATTGTCTAGATCATAAGCGTAAAAAAACTAGCTAAAAACACATAAATTTGTGAAAGATAAGAGGAAAAGATTAATATTAATATCTCATTCTTAGTTAAAACAAAATAAGGTTAATAAAGTGATCAAAATCAAAGTTTGCCCACCTTTAAAAACATAGGTCTACAAATCATTCAACAGAGCATTACACTAAGTATTTCATGTGTCAAATCAACTTTCAACCAATTGAGAGGCAAGAAAAAAATATTGAAATGGACCCTCAATATTAGGTAATTTGATGTGTTAAATCACATATAAAAAGTAACCTATACTTACGTCCACAACATCATGTTTAAAAAAATTTGGTCTTGTGTCTATATATTCCTTTTTTTTTTCTTCCTAATATTAAAAAATTCTTTAATCTCCACCTTCCACTTATCATCTCTCAAACTTCTATATATAGTTTCACTCACTTGCATTTATTCTCAACTCTCTTTTCTTTCTTGGGTTTTTCTCTTCATCTCCACCATTGATATTACTCATTAATACCAAATCTTTTAAGCAAATCTTAGAGTCAATATCAATGGCATGCTTGGAACTCTCAAAAGAGGTTAGTACTCACAATCTAGGCATCTTATCTCTATTTTCTTTCTCCATAACGGGCGGTTCGATGCGTAAAGTATCACACATTCATGTTTGGTCCAGAAAGGGCTGTATTTTAAGGAGTGTAATATAAACGACCTACCCTAGTGCAAGTATTAGTGACTGTTTCCACCGCTCGAACCCATGATCTATCAAGGAGACAACTTTAATATTGCTCCAAAGCTCTCGTTCATTCTCTTAATAATTTTAATAAAGATTGTTAGTTATACATATCACCCAAAACAAAGAAAGATTTTTTCTTATTCCTAGTGCGTACCATTTACCAATCTTTGATTCTGATGACAGAATTGTACACTATCAGTATGTTTTACCATGATATAGGCGCAGGCAGTGGCGAAGCTAGGAATTTCCCCGAGAGTGTTCAAATTTAAAAAAATTTCCAACAAAGGGTGTTCAATATATATTATATACCTCTAAAATATAATATTTTACACCTATACAGTATAATTTTTCGACGAAGGGTGTTCAATTTACCACCCTAATGACCATGTGGCTTCGCCCCCGAGCGCACGTAATATGCTTTTTTTTTTCAAGTTATCAATATTACTTTTAGGTGACCCGATAGTATTAGTTTTTTTATTATATTAAAGCTTGTTAAGCTAACTATATATCTTTATTTTAATTTATTTTTCTTTTTGGAACTTTATTATATATGATCATCAGGTGAAGTTGAAAGGGGAAGAAATGGATTGCACCAAGGATGGAACTATTGATCTGAATGGAAAGCCAGCAATCAGAGAAACAAGTGGGAAATGGGTGGCTGGAATTATGATTCTACGTAAGCTTTTATTCCTGAAATTAATAATATTAGATAATTCTTAGTATTTATCTTTGATTAAGAAAATGACATAAAGCACTAGTAATATCTGCATCTGCTTAATTAATTTCTTTTATTAGTTAAATCATGGTATATACTGTTAGAACTACTCAAGTTAAATTATTCTACGTTCAGCATGTACAGTCATGAGAGTATAGAGTGTAATTAGAATCTTATTGTATCAATTAAGTATATAAACTAGATCTATTTTATATAATTCAAATCAATTTTAATCACTTGAAATAACTTTTCCGATTTAGTTAGACTCAACTCTCGTAGCATTCCTAACATGTAGTCTTTCCGATTCATTTTTATGTGTTATTATTTGATTGAGAGTATGGAATTTAAAAATAAAGAATTTTAAACTTTGTGATCCAAAAATAAAGCTATAAATATTTTTGTTGGCTATAAATAAATTAATGAAAATTTTAAATTAATTTTCTTTTATAATATAAAAAAATATTATTCCTTTTTAGACAAATTAAACAAGAAAAAATTACTACTACATAAATTACGAGTAATATTCACTTCACTGATTTTAACTGACGTAGATCTTTTTCTGTTGGTGGGAGAAAAACAAAGAAAAAGAAAGGTTGATAAGGTGAGGTAATAAATGAAGCCAGCTATCATATACTTCCTCCGTTTTAATTGACGTAAACTCATTTGACTGAGTATGAAATTTAAGAAAACAAAAAAAAAATTAAACTTATAGTATAAAATGAAGTACATATATTTTATGGGATCATAAATCATTATATAAAGATAAATTATTTTTAAATGAGGAAAATGATTATTCTTTTTGACATAAATTAAAAAAAAATAAATTCACATAAATTAAAAAAGAGAACATACGTGGGAAAAGGAAAATGACAAGAGGTTGAAAAGGCCAAAGCCTAACACTTTGCAGTGTGTCAAAAGAACAGAGTCTTATTGCTAGGCACTATTTGACAGCTTTCATATACATAGATACCTAGGTTTTGGCATACCTAAGCTACAGCGTGAGGTATCGGCGGAGCTAGGATTTAAAGTTTATGAATTTTAAATTTTTCATGTAATTTATAATTTGTTTTAGTTACTAGGTTCGTAATTAAATATTTATAACTATCTAATAATTTTTCTGTTACCAATATAATATTTAAATAAAAATACTGAGCTACGCTAAACCAACACCTTATAAACGCCTCTGATGTGGGGTGGAGGGGATCAGGGCGGAACTATAGTTACGTAAACGAATTCAAAAACTTTGTTAAAATTTTATATTTGCACTAGATTTTTTATTAAATATGTGTAATATTTAATATAGAACACAATAACTAAAATACGTTACTCTCTCTGTTTAATTTACATGAGGTAATTTGATTCGGTACAGAGTTTAAGAAAAAAGATGAATACTTTTAAAATTTGTGATCTTAAAAATTTAACGGGTAAAATCTTTGTGGGATCATGTCATTTGTGTGATTATAACAACTTCTCATTAAGTATAAAATAAAAATTAAATTATTTCCAAATTTAAAATGTATCATTTATTTTAAAACAGACTAAAAAGAATAGTACTTCATCTAATTTGAAACGGATAGAGTATAAGTTCGACGGCGAGTTTAGAACAACCCGATGTACAAATTATTTTGTATTTATACAGGGTTCAAAAAATGACAACACCCAAAGAATATAATATAAACAATTTAATATAATACAAACATTAACAGTTACTCTTACGATTCGAACTCGTGATTTATAAGTTACATAAAAATAATTTTACCGACTCCTTCTAATAGAGTGGGATGGAAATTTGGTTCCTTCCTCGGATAGGGTGTTGTCTGTAATAGCCAAAATCTTGTGGAAGACAGAGGAAGGATAAGGAAGTGACAAGAAAACGATGCTGTTCTTGGAAAAGACATACCTTACATAAACCATGGTACGATGTGGTGGGACTGCCACGTCATCCTTGACAAAATTTTGATTCTTGAATGGTAGGGGAGGGGCTAATTATGGAGATCTGGACTTTCACTTATCCCCAACTTTTTGCCTTGTGATGTGACCCAAAAGAAAAAAGAAAAATTGATAATGATAGTGTCCAAGTTAGGTTACTGCCCCTTTTGACTATTTCATTCCGATATCGATAAAATACAAAAGCGATGCTGGGTATAGCAAGCCTTGAGTTCTAGTGATACCTTTTAAAACCGTGAAAACCTAGATTTAGAGCGAAAAATATCACAAACGGACTTGCTATCACTACTGAGTCTAGACAAAGGCAAACCTTAACGAGGACGATGAATGCATAAGAGGGAATATATGTTAATATTACTATAAATTTATATCAAATCCTTATACTATTATCTATCCCATATTAGATATGGAATTATAACCTTGTTTTGAACAAAACAACCCTGTAGTACTCGTTAATTTTATAAAAATAACAAAATAAATATAATTTCTTATTTCTATTGAAATTTGAACACCACTCCAATTTTATTTACTTTTATCTCTTAAAAGCAGTTTAATACTTTCACTTCTTTGTTTTCTTCTTTAATTGACATTTTGGCTTCCATATTGATAATGTAGTGAATCAAGCTTTAGCAACTCTAGCATTTTTTGGAGTTGGAGTGAATTTGGTGTTGTTCTTGACAAGAGTGCTGAAAGAAAACAATGCTGATGCTGCTAATAGTGTGAGCAAATGGACTGGCACAGTTTATATATGCTCCCTTGTTGGTGCTTTTCTTAGTGACTCTTACTGGGGAAGATTCAAAACATGTGCCATTTTTCAAGTCATCTATGTAACTGTAAGTATCCCTTTTAACTCCCATTATAATTCTGATGTTTAACTGGTTCATCTGAACTTAATATTTTCGACACAAAACATATAATGAACCCATAATTTCAAAAGTACATAGACGTCAGTGTTAAGAACCTTAAAGGTTGAAGCTATCAAGTTTAAATTCAGAATTCGCCTTTGATTGTAATAGTCCTCGAACTTGCCCTTACTAAGTTTGGAACTTAATTGACAGGGATTGGCATTACTAGCACTAGCATCACAACTCTACTTGCTCAAACCTAAAGGTTGTGGAGATCGAACGACTCTATGTGGAGAACATTCAACAATGGGGGTTGGTCTATTCTACATCTCTGTCTACATGATTGCACTAGGATATGGAGGTTATCAGCCCAATATTGCTACCTTTGGGGCTGATCAGTTTGACGAGCAGCATCCGAGGGAGTCTCAATCTAAAGTTGCCTTCTTCAGCTACTTCTACTTGTTCATGAACCTCGGATCGCTCTTCTCCAACACTATTTTAGACTACTTTGAAGATGAAGGAACGTGGGCTCTTGGTTTTTGGGCATCTGCAGCATCTGCTTTTGCAGCATTATTGCTCTTTCTTGGAGGCACTGCTAGGTATAGACACTTCAAGTCTAGTGGCAACCCTCTTGCCCGGTTTGCTCAAGTTTTGGTTGCAGCAACAAAGAAGAGTAGATTAGAGACACCAGAAAATGATGACGACTTCTACCAAGGGGAAGACGACGACAACACAACTGGTGGTAGAAAAATGCTACACACCCACGGTTTCAAGTAAGCAGAAATATACTTAGGAGTTCAATCCACTGTCTACAAATGTCTCAAATTTATGACCTGACTCTGTCATTCGTTTATCATTGATGACTAGTCTATTTGCCATTCTATAATGCACTAAACTAGATTTTTCGTGTTGCAGATTCTTGGACAGAGCAGCTGTGGTGACATCAAGGGAACTTGACGATCAGAAGCAGAGCGATCACAACCCGTGGCGCCTCTGTCCTATTTCACAAGTTGAAGAAGTTAAATGCATTTTGAGACTGCTGCCCATTTGGCTATGTACCATTATTTACTCTGTAGTTTTCACGCAAATGGCCTCGCTCTTTGTCGAGCAAGGCGACGCCATGAAAACTACAATAGCAAACTTCAGGATTCCAGCAGCAAGCATGTCTACCTTTGACATCCTTAGTGTAGCAGGCGTCATATTTCTAAACCGCAGAGTTCTTAATCCACTAGTCAGTAGGTTTAAGAAGTGCAAGGGTGATAACACCGGGCTAACTGAACTTCAAAGAATGGGTATTGGACTAGTCATAGCAGTAATGGCTATGCTTTCAGCAGGAATTGTGGAGTGCTACAGGCTAAAGTATGCGAGCAATGACTGCAAACACTGTGAAGGCTCAAGCTCTCTTAATATCTTCTGGCAAGTCCCTCAATATGCTTTTATAGGAGCTTCGGAAGTATTCATGTATGTAGGCCAATTGGAATTCTTCAATGCACAAGCACCCGATGGACTTAAAAGCTTTGGAAGTGCACTATGCATGACATCGATATCATTAGGGAACTACGTGAGTAGCTTCCTTGTGAGCATAGTGATGAAAATATCAGCAACTGACAACATGCCGGGATGGATACCAGGAAACCTTAACAAAGGTCATTTAGACAGATTTTATTTTCTATTAGCTGGTTTGACATTGATAGATTTGGTTGTTTATATTGCATGTGCTAAGTGGTACAAGAATATTAAGCATAGCGAAAAGATTCAGGAACACGAGTTAGTTGACAAGTGTGAAGTCTAATGTACCTGATAATGATCATACCTTAGGGATGTTTTGCCAGAGCCATATGAATAAGAGGAAGATCTGCAATCTCCACAACATTTTGGACAGAGTCTCTGCTTTTGGTATTTGGATTTCCTCCACCTCCAATGTTCCAACCCAATCGGCTCAAAATCCCCGGCTCTGCAGAATTGTCCAGAGAGTTGGGCTGCTCTTGATTTCTCGGTTCTTCTTTTCTCATTGTTGCTGCTACATTTGTTGGTCCGTCATATTAGTTCTTGATTTAACGAACATTTTGGATTGATATGTAAATGGATTGGCTTTTCCTGTATCCAAGAAACTGTTGAACAATACTCATATACCCTTAAAAATTCCCATGTCCAAAAAGATCTCATTAATTTCATATGCAATTCAGAGCCAGAAGAGCCAGTCTCCACCTTAATAAAAAACTTGCATCAATATGTCTGTGTAAGATGGACACAAAAAAAAATCTGCAATTTCAAGATGACTACTGCTAGTAATTTTGAAATGATTATTATAATAGCCTTATTTTAGCATGAGTTTCAACTGCCGGTATATAAACCAGTGGCTAAATGGTGTACTCATGCTTTCCTACACTTCATCACAAGGAACCAATACATTGGCATTTCTCATATCAACAGCCCCACAAATTGATAAGTCTAAAAAGAATCCTCACTGATCAAGTTACTCAATTTGATAATGAAGTTCACACCTTTCCTAATCTATCATGAAGCTCTTGTGCCAAAAACTCAAACTTCCACAAATGTGCTGAACCTCAGTGGATATATCAATAGCATAGTCTAATGCATAGCAGCGCATGCAAAACCGATATACAACTTGGACAGGTATGAAACAGCAGCGGCGCCACTGAAGGAGGCACTGGTTCATTTGAACCCAGTAACTTTGGCTTAGACTTTGCAAATGCATTATAGAGCTCACTAAATAAGTACAAACAATAGATATAGAAACTAGTAAAGTAGACGGTATGTGTAGAATTGTAAAGCGGAACCTATAAACTTCAAATCCTAGATCTCTGGTATGAAACTCAGAAAGACCTCAGTTGTGTATGATAATATATGAACAATAAGCATCAAATATATTCCTTTGTCCTACAAGTTTTGGCTTTTTTTAATTTATTTTGCCTTTCCTGGATCCAAAGTAGGTAAAATTTAACCAAAATTTATAAACTGTAGTTTCCACACTAAATTGATAAAGAGGAATGCAACTTATTCTATTTTTTATTCTTTTTTTAATAAGAGGGGAAGGAGAAAGGATTCCTTGGTTTCCTATTCTTTTCATGAATATTTGGCTCACTAGCTAGTTTTGTGACATAATTTGTGTCTACTGATGCCTGCTGTCCGATTTCATTTTTGTCAAAATTACCCAATCTGGTAACTGTGTATAGGATTTAAAAATCTAAAAAATTCGTAGCCTCATCCTATAAAGTTTGGCAAGTTGCAACATCATATTCGTCCAACAAGGAATCAACAAATAATAAAAAGAAAGTAAATTGTTTTGCAAACTCGCCTATTTATTTTCTTTTATGTGGAACCATTAGTTCAATTTTATTGTTGGTTGCTCAAGATTCTATCATTCTATATTTAATTTTTGTTGTTAACATATATATGTGTGTTAGTGAAATAGACATTGATGTCGGGTCAGCTTTCACCTCCGACTATTTCACCGGATACCAGCTACCTTCCATCAGTACAAATACCGAGTAACTCTTTTCACCAAGACTCAAATACCAAATGGTTAAACTGGGAAAAAAATGGTCACTAAGGAATCATAAACCATCCAAAGGTAAATTTTCTCAAAAACTATTATAAGTATTTTATCAAAAGGTAATATAAGCATTCAACTTCTTTGACAATACTGTTTGCAAATAACCATTGAAAATTAATTATTTTTATCCAAATCTTAAATCAAAATCAAAACCAAATCCAAACGCCAGAGAAGACATCAGTATGTATTCCTTTGCTTGGGTGTAATAATATTTGTAAAGCAGGAGAACAACAGTAATAAAAATAGAAGAAAAAGGGGGCAAAGAGAAAAAAATATTCTTTGTATTGGCTTGAGAATTAACATGGAACAGTGTAGTGTTTGCCTAAAATAGGCACATTAAGCTAAATTTAGGAAGACGGAAGAAAAGAATTGGTTTAGCATATTAGAATCTAAGGATTTTCATCTCAAGTTGTGGCATCAATAACTTTGGCAAAATTAATACATTTTGATAAAAATATGATACCTCCTAATTGAAAAGACAGAGTTTCATGTTGCAGAACAACGTTATTCCAATGTCATCTAATGAAATTCGATCATGCCGTTAAATGTGAAAGCGGTTAGAAAAGCACACTTATATTTACTTAATTATATCTTCAACACACTTGCTCCTTGTGCGAATTTAATTTAATTATTTTCATGAGCGAAGCATGTAAAAATTCTTTTTTAAGACTCAACTCTAAAACCTTTGGTTATTCTAATACAATACTCCATTGAATTGTGTGATCATGTCATCTAAAAACTCAACACATTTTTGGAATCTTATAAGTCTTATAATTTCTCATGATCAATTAAAGCAAGTAAAGGGCAGTCCGATGCACAAGGCATCCCACGTTCACAAGAGGTATGCTAATACCTCATGTGATGTATTATGCTAATATGCAGAGTCCGGAAAAAAATCGCAACCCAAGAGGTATGATGTAGATAGATTATGCTAATACAAATACTAATTATTGCTTTCACGGCCCGAACTTGTATCAGCTAAAGCAAGGAAGGTTAATAATGTGTCAAAGTTTGTCCAAGGTCTCCAAATTATTCAGCAGAGCTTCACACTGATTACAATTTGATGTGTCAAATCAACTGAACCAATTTGATAGACAAGAAAGGCATTGAAATGAAGGGTATTGAAATATTATATGGGACCCTCAATATTAGGTAATTTGATGTGTTAAATCATTTAAATCACAATACACAAACATAAAGTAATCCTATGCTTACGTCCAAAAAATCATGTTAAAAATTCGGTTCTATGCCTATTCTTTGTTTTTTCCTTCTAATTTTGTGATCCTTTTATTCTCTACTTAACTCTCTCAAAATTCTATATATACTTTCACTCACTTACATTTACTAGCAACCTCTTAACTTAAATATTTTAGAGTATACTCATTTCTCCCCTTTCCCTTCGTTTTCTTCAAATCTTTAATTCAAGCAATTACCTTTGAGTCACTAATAATGGCATGCTTGAAACTCTCCAAAGAGGTTAGTAACCACCATCTTTTTTTTTTTCCGATATATATTCATAAAGATTATTAGTAGTATACGATAAATTTGAGTCTTATATCTTATTCGCGAGAATATTGTTTGTTCATTAAATGGCTAAACACACCTATCTCACACGTAGAGTCCCAAAAAAAAAAGATCATTAGTTCTTTCTACTTCTTAGTACCTACCACTTACCAATCTTTGGTTCTTTTCTTGAAGACAGAAGGGTAAATGAAGTGCATATCCATTTCTTCTATGCAAATGTTTCCTCATGCAAAGAACTGAATATAAATATAAATTTATCGTATGTACACTGTCCGAATAAATAATATTTACTTTATTATATTTTAATATATTATAGTAGGTTACTAGCTAATGTCACTTTTTATAGAAAGTTATTCGTAGTTATTTTTTAAGGGACTTTAAGGTACAAAAGTTCTTTCACACTGTCAATATATAGAAGTTAAAATTAATAAATATAAATAAATGATTTAACACTTCAGTAGAGTTTACTAAATTTACTATATATTTTTTTTCTTTTGTCTTTTAGATGAAAATGATGAAAGGGGAAGAAATAGAATGCACCAAGGATGGAACTGTTGATCTTGATGGAAAACCAGCAATCAGAGAAGCAAGTGGAAAATGGGTGGCTGGAATTATGATTCTCCGTAAGCATTTTCCCCCCTAAAATTAATCATATATTTAAAGTCTTACTCCCTCCGTTTTAATTTATGTGAACTCAATTGACTGGGCACGAAGTTTAAGAAAAGAAAGAAGATTTTTGAACGTAAAATGAGGCACACATATTTTGTGTGGCTATAAATCATTGCATAAAGGTAAATAGTTTCCAAATAAGAAAAGAAATCATTCTTTTTGACACAGACTAAAAAAGAAATAAGTTCACATAAATTGAAACGGAAGAAGTATAATTTATCTCTTAAATAAGAGGACATAAAATTGTGATATCTGCATCGGCTTATCTCTCTTTTGAGTTATATCCAGATTAAGAGTATTATTATCATTTATGATAAGCCACAGTTTTTTATACATGGTATATACCGTTAGAATACACATCAATTAAGAGAATGGGTCATAATCTGCTTATATAGTTTGAATAACTTCTCTTGAAAATTTGGACTAAAAATCTTAATTTCAAGCTATTTGTGTCCTAAAAAATTGAAATTCCTAATAGATTAGCTAATTTTTAAATATCAGCCATTTAGAGTGGCTACCTAGCGATATTTCTACCTTCACCATGTAGATATTGGACAATCCAATATTGAGATATTCGCGTTATCTTATTCTAGGTTCAAGATATTCAGTCATGTGAATAAATGTCAGAATCATATGGTATAAACTTCTAATTAATTCTCATTACCTATAATAATTTTTCAGATCATATTCCTAACAAGTAATATTCACAATTCCAATATGGATTTTACCGACCTAGAGGCTAAGGCCAAAGCTTCTTTTTTCTTTTTCTTTGTAATGGAAAAACAATAAAAAAAGAAAGGTTGATAATGGTGGAATAAGTTGAGGTAATAAACGAGGCCACATACCATTTATTGGGAAGCTAGAAAATGACAAGAGTGTGAAAAGGCCAAAGCCTAACACTTTTTCAGAATAACAAAGCCGTGTGTCAAAAAATTCGAGAGCTATTGCTTGGCCTATTTGATAGCTTTCACATATACACAAGGTCTTTTTCATATGAAGAACCTAGTGGAATGTATAAGATTCTTTCATTTATAATTAAGGGTTACGAGTTTCGATATTGAAAATGATTTTTTCTAAAATAAAAAGCATTTTATGAATTAGCTAAACGTATAGCCTATAGGTGACATATATTAAATGATTGTACCAAAATATTCCAGAAAAGTACATAGGTATTTGGCTCCTCCGTACTGGGGTAGGGTTTTGTCTACAATAGCAAAATTCCTGTGGAAGACAAGGAGGGATAAAGAAGTGACGATAACGGATGACCATGCACAATTGGGAAAAGACACCTTTGACACATACCTAGGAAATGAAGTGGTGGGGTTACCACGTCATCCTTGACAAAACTCTGATACTTGGTGGGTGGGTGGGGCAATTATGTGATCTGGACTTTCATTTATCCCTAACTTTTTGCCTTCTCATATACATGGGCCCGAAAAAAAATTAAGCCGTATAAAATTTAATTTTTACTTCTACCTATTAGGTTTTAAATCTCCTTGATATAATCCAAACGTGTAGCTTAGTAGTCAAAAGAGTTCAAAATTTTTGTAAAATCATAGGTTCAATTTCCACCAGCTACAATCTATTTTAACTTTTTTCTTTTTGAACCCTTTTCGCGGAGATCCTTCCTCCGCCAATGCTCATACATTTATACAATGTATTAGTGTGTAACTGTGTATATACGACTCATTTAGATCATAAGATGATAAAAATTAAAAAGTAAGGTGAATAGGATAGGTTATAATGCGCCATACTCAAATAGTGGAGATTTACTAAAAAGTATTGCATAAAATATCATGTTTACAAATATCAAGCAACTCTGCTTACTAGAATTTAAAAAAACATGAGAAAAAGTTTTACTCTTTCGTACTTTTTGTTGTAATCTCTAATAAAGGCAGCTCAATACTTAAGCTTTTACAAAAGAATGACGGGCATGGAGTACGATCGTCAAGTCATATATCTTTTTTGCAAAATTTAGACGTTGATTTCTTAATACTCCTGTAATAAAATGTATTATAAATCACAATATTAATATTTATAAATATTTTAAAAATCATTATCAAAGAAAATATTACTTGACTTTTTTAAATAGAAACCGGGGCAAAGCTAGTTTAGTGCTTACGGTTCAGCATAACCAGTAACTTAGCCTCAAACTCTGTATTGGTGTTGAAGAATTAACTTGATGTGTATAAAATAATTTATTAAGAATCAGGGACGGCTCAAGCACATGTATTGCCTAAAGCCAAAGTTTAATGTGAGGCCTAGATTTTTAAAAGAATGTTATGATATAGATTTTTATTTGAAATTTAATTTGTCTTGAGATGCAAAGTTGCTAATAATTTGTTTAAAATCGATTTCCTCTAATAATTCCTTTTCAATTGATAGTTAGACAGCCTATTTAATACTTTTTGAAATATTGTTGATCTATTTCATCAATTATAATTTTGAAAAACTTATTTTATTTGAGGAAACTATTATAGAAAAACTGTACTTTTATACTAAAAGTAGTAAATGTTTTTTTTAAAACCTATAAATCTATTACTATTTCTAAAAAATGGAGCCTCCCAAATTCGGGGCCTAAGGCACGAGCCTTACTTGTGACTAGTAAACTGTCCTTTCTAAAATTTAGAACCCACAAACTCAAAATCTTAACTCTGCATCCGAGTAAAAACAGAGTAAAAAAAGGGGACAGATGAGGATTTATGTTCACCCACCAGATAAGGGTGCTGATGGATGTGTGGTAGAGATGGTGTATTTGCTTTCAAAGAAAAATGCAAGTGTTTCAAAGATGGTGTAGAGAATTTGTTTCAACATCGAAAAGTTGTCATTTTGCATTTAACTAGGAATTCTTGGGTTCATTCAAGAAATAATGAAGTGTCAAATCTAACAGGTAACCTATCAGTCCAACTTTAGATATTGATTGCTTGCTAAAAGTTCACTTGACAAGCCAACATCCTAGCACATGATAATAACCAAGAAAGCAAGTCCTATCATGGGGTGATTGATATGATATAGTGGTTACTATTTAGGTGTGGTCAGTTTCATTATGTCTTAACTAATATTCCCACTCAATTCCAGAAATGGACTTAACGATAAAGAACAAGACGAAAACAAAAGCAGAAATCCTTAAGTGCACATTTATCACATATGTTAACCACTATTTCAGGCCAGAAAATTCAACTATCAATGTCACTACAACTTAATTCTTTTGTTTAATTGATATAAAATTTTGGCTTCCATATTGATAATGTAGTGAATCAAGCTTTAGCAACTCTAGCATTTTTTGGAGTTGGAGTGAATTTGGTGTTGTTCTTGACAAGAGTGCTGAAAGAAAACAATGCTGATGCTGCTAATAGTGTGAGCAAATGGACTGGCACAGTTTATATATGCTCCCTTGTTGGTGCTTTTCTTAGTGACTCTTACTGGGGAAGATTCAAAACATGTGCCATTTTTCAAGTCATCTATGTAACTGTAAGTATCCATTACCTCCTACCATACTTCTGTACATATTGAAAAACCAATCAAGAATACACTAGCAGAATAATTCACAATCAAGAAGATTTAATATTGGCTGCTACCATCATCCTGCACAAGCGCGATTCCTGCTAATTGTTAGTGTTGATTGTAACAAAGGCTGATGGAGCCTATGTTTACTTGGTTCAACTAAACTCAGTATTTCCGGAACTATGTGTGTATTCTATACATATATTGAGAAATACTAAAACTTCAACAAAAATTAAATTCTGAACCCCATGATTTCAAAAGTACAAAGGTCCAATGCTAAGAACCTTAAAGGCTGAACCTATCAGGTTTAAATCTTGAATTCGTCTCAGATTGTAATAGTCCTCGATCTTGCTCTTACTAAGTTTGTAACATCATTGACAGGGTTTGGCATTACTAGCACTAGCATCACAACTCTACTTGCTCAAACCTAAAGGTTGTGGGGATCGAATGACTCTATGTGGAGAACATTCAACCATGGGGGTTTGTCTATTCTACATTTCTGTGTACATGATTGCACTAGGATATGGAGGTTATCAGCCAAATATTGCTACCTTCGGGGCCGATCAGTTTGACGAGCAGCATCCGAGGGAGTCTCAATCTAAAGTTGCCTTCTTCAGCTACTTCTACTTGTTCATGAACCTCGGGTCGCTCTTCTCCAACACCATTTTGGACTACTTTGAGGATGAAGGAATGTGGGCTCTTGGTTTTTGGGCATCTGCAGCCTCGGCTTTTGCAGCATTAATGCTCTTTCTTGGAGGCACTGCTAGGTACAGACACTTCAAGTCTAGTGGCAATCCTCTTGCCAGGTTTGCTCAAGTTTTAGTTGCAGCAACAAAGAAGAGTAGAGTGGAAACACCAGAAAATGAAGATGACTTCTATCAAGGGGAAGACGACGACAACACAACTGGTGGTAGAAAAATGCTACACACCCACGGTTTCAAGTAAGCAGAAATACACTTAGGAGTTCAATCCACTATGTCTATAAATGTCTCAAATTTATGACTCTGTCATTCGCTTATCATTGATGACTAGTCTATTTGCCAATCTATAATGCACTAAACTAGATTTTTCATGTTGCAGATTCTTGGACAGAGCATCTGTGGTGACATCAAGGGAACTTGACGACGAGAAGCAGGGCGATCACAACCTGTGGCGCCTCTGTCCTATTTCACAAGTTGAGGAGGTTAAATGCATTTTGAGACTGCTGCCAATTTGGCTATGTACCATTATCTACTCCGTAGTTTTCACGCAAATGGCCTCACTCTTTGTCGAGCAAGGCGATGCCATGAAAACTACGATAGCAAACTTCAGGATTCCAGCTGCAAGCATGTCTACCTTTGACATCCTTAGTGTAGCAGGCGTCATATTTCTCAACCGCAGAGTTCTTAATCCACTAGTCAGTAGGTTTAAGAAGTGCAAGGGTGATCATACTGGGCTAACCGAACTTCAAAGGATGGGTATTGGACTAGTCATAGCAGTGATGGCTATGCTTTCTGCAGGAATTGTGGAGTGCTACAGGCTAAAGTATGCTAGTAATGACTGCAAAAACTGTGAAGGCTCAAGCTCTCTTAATATCTTCTGGCAAGTCCCTCAATATGCTTTTATAGGAGCTTCGGAAGTATTCATGTATGTAGGCCAATTGGAATTCTTCAATGCACAAGCACCCGATGGACTTAAAAGCTTTGGAAGTGCACTATGCATGACATCGATATCATTAGGGAACTATGTGAGTAGCTTTCTTGTGAGCGTAGTGATGAAAATATCAGCAACAGACAACATGCCGGGATGGATACCAGGAAACCTTAACAAAGGTCATTTAGACAGATTCTATTTTCTATTAGCTGGTTTGACATTAATAGATTTGGTTGCCTATATTGCATGTGCTAAGTGGTACAAGAATATTAAGCATAGCGAAAAGATTCAGAAACACGAGGAAGATGACAAGTGTGAAGTCTAACATACCTGATATGGATCTTACCTTAGGCATGTTTTGCCAGAGACATATGAATAAGAGGAAGATATGCTGTCATTGTAACATTTTGTTTAGATTTTCTGCTTGGTATTTGGATTTCCTTCCTCTCAACGCTCCAAACTCAGTCAACTCAAAATACTCAGCTCTGCAGAATTCTTCAGGGAGCTGAACTCCTCTTAATGTCTACGTCATCCTTTCTCCTTGTTGCTGCATTTGTTCGCTCTGTCATATTAGTTTTACAATTGACAAGCATATTGGATTGTAAATGAATTGGCTTTTCCTGTAACCATGAAACTGTTGAACAATATTGATATACCCTAAAAGATTCGTGTCTGAAAAGATCTCTTCATTTAACATGCAATTCAGAGCTAGAAAAGCCAGTATCCACCTTAATAAAAAAAACGTGCATGGTATGTTTGGGTAAGATGGCCACAAATACTATATCTATAAATCCTATTGCCAACAAAGTGCATAAAGAAATTCTATTTGATTTTCTAAATGGCTGGAGCATAAGGTTAGATGGCTGTACATATAGAAATCTCAAGAGCTCTTTTTTTCAGTGGAAGCATTTTCATCACCAAATAAGTTCCACAAAGAACATGAAATTATTTACAAGTTGCAAAATATGACTATCCCAAGAGGATTCATGTCATCAAACAGAACGCATGTTCTGAGAAAAAAGAAAAACAAGATTAGAAACTAAACCAAAAAGGCTTTTATATTGTTTTGCTTTATCGATGATGTTGATGTATTCTTTTCGAGGTCTGGTAAACCAGAAAATTGATAAGGAACTGAGATGATGATGACTAGAAATGGTGAAAATCTGAACGATAATGCAACATGACGATATTCAGCTGCAATCTTTCGTCCACAGGCAAGTTAGACAGATAATACAGCAGCAGAATTACAAGCAATTTCGGGAAGTAGAGAATGTGAGGTATCTTGCCACTGCTTTGTCCAACGAAGCATTTAGGGTTCATGATTCAGCAGGTCTCTAGAACTTTATAAGAAAATATTCTCGCAGCTGAGAAGGAAGCCAAACTAGACTTGAACCATGGACAACTGTTTCCACATAGTCGAAGACACTCTTTGATGCACCAACCAAATGATATAACAATTCTAAGAACAAAACTCTATGATCAAAAACTTTCTACTCTTAAGGAATTTTATATTTCATCACAGAAGGAATAAGTTAGAGCTAAAAAGCAACTGTGTTTAGGAAAAAATGACAAATGCAGATTACTCAACATGATTTCTATTTAAATAAACAGTTACAGCATAAATCAACTTTGAACCTCACAAACTTGTGTATGGTGCAGATTTTCTACGCAGTTGGTTGTGCTCCACTTTGGATAAGAGTGACATAGCTTTTAATCTACAAAATGCGGGAAACAAAAAGATTATCCATGTGTATTGAAGTGTATAAAAAATAACGCAGGTCAGACACAAGATTAAAAATGTGATATAGATTATTCAAGGGTATTGAAGTGTGTCAAAAATAGTTCAGGTTACAAACATCAGGCGCAGGATAAAAAGGAGAAGTATCACGAACCAATAAAAGCTTGAGAGCTCAAGAAACGGCGTCCTCAGGATCATCTGAAAAGTCCATATTAGTTGTTCCTCTTTTTCTGTTCTCATGGATAACCAAAGAGGACATATACACTAGGACATGAAATGCAGTTATCCAACGCACTTCCATCAATGATAGACAAATGCCCCAAAGTTATCCACCTTCCATCATCATGTAAATAATTGACTTTTGTATCAGCCTGCTCTCCTTTTTCCATTCTACAGTAACAAAGAATATCCAACTTGAGAGTTAATGAATATGTAAATGATTACCAGCAAGTGCAGTTGATATATTCATGCTTTTCCACACATCACTAGGTGGAACTGAAACAATGGCGTTTCTAATATCAATAGCCCCAAAAGATTAACTAAAAGAAATATCAAAACATTCATAGTGGCAGACCTATTTGTTTAATTCAAATTTATTTCTCCTCCTTTCTTTTTAGATCAAGAGTTAAACATAAGAAATTGCATGTGAATCAGATAGCTGTCAATGGCAGGATAGTCTAAATTATTCTCACATTTTGGCTATTTTTCTTAAAAGTGTTGCATAAGTTGTACAGAGCAAAATCTATTTTCTCATACACATTCTCATTTCATGCCAATTAACCTAACATATAATAAAGTTCATATCTCTCCCAATATATAAGAAATTTTAATCAAGTTCTTTCACAATCTATTATCGCGCTCTTCATGCGCCAAAAATTTAAACTTCTATAAACGTGCTGCATTTCACTGGATATATCAATAGCATAATCTGATGCAGAGCAGCACAGGCACACAGATATGAACTTTATGCGTTTGGACTTGGAATTCTACGACATTCCATCTAATGTATTAGGTTTGTTATCTATTATTTGTACTTATATAGCGGATTTTTAACACATATACAGGGTCTAAGCATTTTACTCACTGGATTCCCCCCTGCATGCATACACTGATATACAACCTGAACAGGTACGAAACTCAAAAAGGCTTCATGTAATGTATGACAATATATGAAAACTAAGCATCAAATATTCCTTTTCCCTAAAATATTTGGCTTTTTATTATTTTATTTATATTTTTCTTTCCTAGATTCAAACTAGGCAAAATTTACAAAATTTCATAAAATATAGTTTCCACACAAAATTAATATGGAAAAATGCAACTTGTTACTACTACTTTAATTTCGGAAATACGAAATTTATCTTGTCCGTCTTGACTTGAAATTTAATCAAATTGACTCTCAATTAGATAATATATGAACGTTAAGCATCAAATATATTCCTTTGTCGCAATTTTTTTTTTAAATTTTTTATTTTGCTTTCCTGGATTCAAACTAGGTGAAATTTAACAAAATGATGCTTCGTGCCAAATTTATAAGGAGAAATGCAACTTCTACTACTTTAATTTTGAAAATATGAAATTTATCCAGTTCCGCTTGGCTCAACAGTAATCAAACTGACTCTCAATAAAGGGGGGGGGGGAAAACCAAACAAATGAGAAGACGATAGTAAAAGTTGATAATAAAACGACTTACACATGTTACAAGTGCATTGAGCATATTATTAACATCAATTTGCTCGGGGAATTTAACGGTCATTATTAGATTCCGACTACCTTGTTTCCGGCGGCTATAACCGAAAAATACACAACTCTTCGCCGGAACAAGGCGATTTGACGCCTCGAATTTCAGAGCGTGTGTTCCTGTAGGAAAATCTAGCGTGTCGCCACTGGAGAAGTAAACAGTAATATAAGAAAACAACGGTTTTTTCAATCATGGAGAATAGCTGAGACTTGTACACGAAAATGGCCTACAAGAGCTTTTGC